>VSMD01109485.1:0-23536 GCA_008750895.1 Mirza zaza | reverse complement strand
ATTAAGGACTTATGTGGTCATACCTTATAGTAATCACTATAAAACTACAAAGTAGTATGGCTAACTCCCAATAGAGAAAATAAAATGAAAAATAAAGAAAATTACAATTCTCTGCAAAGAAAAAATGGAAAGGAAAAAAGAAAACCTCAGAAGTAATTTAAAACAAAAAAAGAAACAAATAAAAAGGTGGGAGGAAAATGAAAAAAATAAATTTGTAGACATATACTCAATTATATCAGTAATTACATTAAGTGTAAATGATTAAATATTCTAATTTAAAGTCAGAGATTCCCAGACCAAATATGAAAGCAAGATCCAAATATATGCTATTTGTAAGATATATGCTTTAAATATAAAAACAAGTTGAAATTTAAAGATATTAAAAGTTAAAAAATATGACATGTAAACTGTAAATATAAGAAAACTCTTTGGCCTACATTAATATCAGACTAGTAGACATCAGGAGACTAAGAATTAGTTGAGACAAGGTAGGTCATTTCTTAATTAAAATGATCATTTCTTATGAAAGGCATAACAATTACAAATTTTTGGACCTACTAACAAAGATTCAAAATAATGAAATATACACTTAAGGAAATAGAGAGGAAATAAATAAATTCATAAGCACAGAGAGAGATTTTCATATCTTTTCCTTGTTAACTGATTCTATTTTAGAAAAAAAAAATCATGAAGGATTTAGAATATTTGAATAACAGTATCAGCCAATCTAAAATAACTAATTTTTAGAAAATAATACACATCTAAATGCAGAATATACTTTCTTTTCAAGTACAAATGTAATTACTAAGATAGAGCACATGACAGCCCATTTAAGTAGATGCAATACATTGTGAAAGTTTCATGTCTTAACCAGTATGTCTATGAGTTAAATTCTAGTCAATAACAATAAGAAATCTATGAAATCCTGAAATATTTGGCCAGAACACATACATCCTAAAAAAGACATATGTCCAGAACATACAAAAAATTCAAATCAGTAATCAAATGGCAAGCCAATAAAAATGTATAAAAGACTAGACCAAGTGTTGGTAAACTACAATTCACAGGCCAAGTACGGTATATGGTTTGTATTTGTGATACTCAAGAACTCAGAAGGACTTTACATTTTCAGAGGATTTTTAAAAATTAAAAAGAATGTGTTACATAGACCCTGGATGGCTTGCAAAGACTATAATATTTGCTGTCTGCCCCTTTGCAGAAAGAGCGGGATTAACAATTAAAAGCAAATACATGAATGGTTGACAAGTACATGGAAAGTTATTCAACACTATTAGTCTTCAGATAAATGAAAATTGAAACCACTATGAGATATCACTCTGCAGCAATAAATGGTTAAAATTTAAGAACTGAAAAGACTGACACTGACACTAAATGGTGGCAAGTATGTGACACCACCGAACATCTTATACATAGCCTGTGGTAATGTGAAATGCTACATTCACTTTGAAGAACTTCTTTGTCAGTTTCTTATAAAGTTTAACATATATTTACTCAATTGCTGAGCATACATTTACTCAGTTCTACTCCTATTTGTTATAAAAAAATTAAAAACATATCTGTAAAAAGATTTGCACAAGAATATTTATATTAATAATAGTTTTATTTCCAATAGCCAAAGAATGAAAAGGACTCAAGTGTCTAGAAATTTCAAGGATACCAAAATGAATAGACAAACTTTAGTATATTTATATAGTGGAATATTATTCAACATTTTAAAAGAATGAACTACTGATGTACTAGATTATAATGTATTCGACCAGGTGATAGGCTGCCTTCGCAGTTTCAAGACTAAAGGAAGGCACTTAGAATGGCAGCTTTTGAACAGAAAAGTGGCATAAGAAGTGTCATTTTTGGAAGATTGTTTGAACTGCAAGTACGAGAGCAAGGAGAAATTATCTGCCAAGGAAAGATGGAGAAGAGCAGAATTGCTGCACAATTTTGTGATTAAAATCTCTGACAGTTGGCATGACATTTGGCTATTAGCAGAATCAAATTATTCAGCAGAAATTATTGGTGATTTACCCATGAATCAGGCAAATACTGGAAAGAGTACCTTGAAATTCGCTCAAAATTGCCTAGATATTTGCCGTTTCAACCTCGTGGTAGTATTGGTGAAACCTACTAAATCTTAAGCTCAAATTCTGGTCTATTATTATATAGATGGACAGATGGACAAAAGAATGAATGGAGGAATGGATGGAGGAATGGATAATCATCTCCTCTTTGGCTCATTAGTGTTCCCTGTATAGATTATCGATCTCTTTGAATCCCATAACTCTTGATATACTTTGCTAGAGATGGTGATATATAGTCATTAAGTAATTTTATAAATAAATAAATGTACTGAATTTTCACAAAATGCTACAGTTACACCTGGTATAGAAATAATTATATCCTATCACTCCCTTTGAAATAGAGATAGCACTTCTATAGTTCACAGAAATGACTTGAAAGTTAATTTATTAAGAACCCTAATGTGTACTTAGAATTAAAATTACTATATTGGTCTAACTATAGCATTATCAAATTTTAAAATCTGCCACTTTCATTGACCTTTGTAAACTTGAAATGAAACTCCGTTTCACTATTAAAATAAATTCTTTTCATTTTTTTCTCTTAAATTGTGCTGCCTGTTATGCCACATCTATACATTGTTATTTTCGTAATTACAGGAGATGGACTGCTTATAGGGGTTTAAGATACACAATATAATGTTTGCTTTAAAAAGTGTGAAGGCCAATTAAGTTTGTAGTCCATAAGTGCTTTGTCAAGTGTCAGAAGCACTGAAAGTGCTTTATGATTGATTAATAAAAGTAACTAGACTTGGTGTTTCCATACACTTTTATTGGCTTTCCAACAGCAGTAGGGAGGAACATGTAATAATTTATACATTCAACAGTTGGAAACATTTTCTCTGACATTCTGGACACTCAGATAAGTCACTTTCAGGAGTATTACTCTTGAGAGGAAATAAAACCTTGCTGACTATTTTAATGTATTCATACTGATGTGTGAATAAATAAGTAAATAAATGCACAAAACAAATCTTCATTAATTTATTAACATAATATATTATTATCTATTCTTTCATAACCCTAGACTACTGTATTCTGTAGTTGAAAGATCAGTATTTGATCTTTCAAAACTCCATAAGAGTGTAGCCTATACATAAATTTATTGGCTTTTAGGACTATGAAAAATTATAAAGTAGGCAAACATAGTCATTATCACCCACCTTGCTTTTCTACGTTTTTCTCTTTTTAGGTGTAAATATCTCTTCTCTCCATATATTTCAAAGGCATGAAATGTGCCCTTATTGAACACTCATACTATAAACATTATTTTACTCACTCTTTCAAAATGTACTTCTTCTCTTTCTCATTCTTTTTGCTTTTGATCAGGTGAGATTGTGGTTATTAAATTACCCAATCTAAGCCAATATGACAGTGCATGATAGTATTGCCAATGTTTTTTGCTCATGCGTTTGTATTGTTTGTGATAGGTAACAATGCAGAAACTACACTAACAAAAAGGAATGACAAATACTGGAGAATGTAAGCAAGTTGGGAAAAGACTTTTAAAGTTTGAGAGTCAACAATAAATATTGCAATTTAAAAATAAAATAAAAGCATAGTAATACAGCATTCCAGATAAGAAAGTAAAAAAACAAGTGCTAGATACAGCAAATGGACTGGTGAATATATAACTCTCCAGAGTGCTCTTCTATACTAAAGATTTAAATTCATAGGCAATCATTTCACTATTGGAAAAGAAAAAAAATAATGAATTAAAATGTTGAAATCTTTAAGGTGATGGATATCTCAAGTATGCTTATTTGATCTTTAAAAATTATATAAATATATTAAATTATCACATGTACCCTGAAAATATATACATCTATTATGCACCGATAAAATATATATAATCTATCTAAAAGCTGAAAAAAATTAAATTATTAAACTCAATTTAATAGAAAATGATAAAATAAATTCTAAAGAAAAAAAGACACATCCAAATAAAATTAGAGCATGAAGGTGAGGAGGGGGAAATTAGTGAAATAAATGAATGCAAACTGAATCAATAAATATATGGGATGATAGATGGATAACAGATAAAAATATAGGTAAGTAGACAAGTATACACCACAGAGTACAGATAGAAGAAAACTGTAAAATATACAATTTATAATGAATCTATTAAAATTAGAGAACTCTGCACAATTTGTAAAATTATGTACTGCTAAATTTGAAAATGTCAATGATTTTTTATAAATAAATGAATTTATTTATTCCCATGAAAGTAAAAAAAATTGAAAAAATATATCTGCAACTTATTTCTAAATGAGATAACTATGAAGTCAAAGAAAGATAATTATAATGCTTAAAAACTGTACCAGTCAATGTGAAATTAAGGAAAATTAACTGTGATTCATTTCACTGAGCAAATATTGCCTCGAATATATAAAAGTTCTAAGGTAATATATATATCATAATATAGGAAAATATTAATTAAAATTCTAATAAATATGATATGAACTATATCAAAAGAATAAATTACCATGAGTCAGGAAAACCTATTCTAGATTATTAAGGATTGCTGGATATTTGGAAATATGGGAATAAAATAATGAGATTAATATACCATATTGTCATCTTAGAAGATTCTAAAAGGATAATTTACATTAAATTTAACTATTACTAATTTTCTTTTTTTTCTTCTTTATCCCTCGTAGAGATGGACAACTACTCCAAATTTTCTGTGACAGAAAATATTTCAAACTTACTTTCAACATTTTATTTCATGGTAAACTTTGAGCATAGGTTTTGTGCCTGTGGTCCATGACTGAATGTCATGGTATTTGTGAACCAGATGTGAAAAGTAAAAGAAAGGGCAATGCTTTTTCTCTTAAATGCTCTTCCTGTTATCTAAAAAATTATCTTTTAAAAATAATAATTTGTGTCACATTATGCAAATAAGGTATTACTATTTCTCTCCAAAAAGATATGGGGTAGTGTGAGACTCTGTTGTATATAGACAGGCAACACATAAGCACTATCTCTTTGTTTTTATGTTTGGTATATTTTCCTGTCATATGAACCATACCCTCTCAATAATTACTGACCTCTGGTATTTGTTTAGAGTGATCTAACTTAATTGGCAAATGTCAAGGAAAAGTTAAGATTAAACTTGTATATTCCTTACTTGTATTACTAAACACAAAAGAACATCACATTGTCAGTACTGCTTATAAGGCAAACAACATTTGAAAATTCAATAGGAAGAACAACTTAATTCTGTTTATAAGAAAGTGTGAATCATTTTTACAGTAGAGAAGGCTGAAATGGAAAGAGGCTGAAATGGGACTTGTTCCACTAAAAGAAACTTGTCCCCTGTTTCAGGCATTACATTTAAACCTTCAATCCATCTTAAATTGGTTTTTGTATATTGTGAGAGAGGAGTCCAGTTTCATTCTTCTGCATATGGCTATTCAATTTTCTCAGGACTATTTATTGAAAAGCGTGTCTTTTCCCCAGAACATGTTTTTGACAACGTTGTCAAAGATCAGTTAGCCCTAAATATGTGCATTTTATTTTCTCGGTTCTCTGTTCCATTAATCTATATGTCTATTTTTTATATCAGTACCATACCATTTTGGTTATTATAGTCTTGTTGTATAATTTGAGGTTAGATAATGAGATGCCTCCAACTTTGTTCTTTTTATTTGGGATTGCTTTGGCTATTTGGGCTCCTTTTTGGTTCCATATAAATTTTAGGATTTTTTTTTTTTCTTATTCTGTGAAGAACGACTTTGGTATTTTGATGGGGATTGCATTGAATCTGTATATTGCTTTGAGCAGTATGGTCATTTTAATGATATTATTCTTCCAAATCATGAGCATAAAATGTTTTCTCATTTATTAGTGTCATCCACAATTTCTTTCGTAAATGTTTTGTAGTTGCCATGTAAACATCTTTCAACTCTTCGGTTAAATAGATTCCTGAGTAATTTTTGTCACCATTGTAAATAGGATTGCCTTCTTCATTTGCTTCTCAGCTTGGTTGTTATTGATGTATAGAAATGCTACTGATTTTCATAAATTGGTTTTTTATCCTGAAATATTACTAAACTCATTTATCAAATCTGAGTTTGTTTTTTTTTTTTGAAGAGTCTTTAGGATTTTCTAGTTATCAGATCATATCATAAGCAACCAGACATAATTTGACTTCCTCTTTTCCAATTTGGATATCTTCATTTCTTTCTCTTGCCTTACTGCTCTGACTAGGACTTCTACAATTAGTGATATATTGAACAGGAGAGGTGGAAGTGGCCATTCTTGTTTTGCTCCAGTTCTTAGGGAAAATGCTTTCAACTTTTTCCCATTTAATATGATGTTGGCTGTGGGATTGTTTTATATGGCTTTATTATTTTGAGGTATTTTGTTTCTATGCCTATTCTGTTGAGGATTTTTATCATGAACCAATGCTGAATTTTATCTTATGCTTTTTCTGCATCTTTTGAAATGATCATATGGCTTTTGTTTTTACTTATGTTTACATGATGAATCACATTTATTGATATAAAAATATTAGAGGAAAACCTAGGGAAACTCTGGACATTTGTCTAGGCAAAGAATTTATGACTAAGGCCTCAAATGCAAATTCAACAAAACCAAAAAAGTAGATAAATGGGACCTAATAAAACTAAAACGCTTCTGTGCAGCAAAAACATAACCAGCAAAGTGAACAGATATCCTGTAGAATGGGAAACAACCTGAAGAAAGGGAGAAAACATTCTCAAACTATACATCTGACAGGGAACTAATAATCCAGAATTTACAAGGAACTCAACAACAACAAAATAAATAACCACATTAAAAAGCAGACAAAGGGCATGAGTAGACATTTTTAAAAAGAAGATATACAAATGGCCAACAAACATGAAAAAATGTTCAACATCACTCGCCATCAGAGAAATGCAAATTAAAACTACAAGATATTTTCTTATACCAGTCAAAATTGGCTATAATTAAAATGTCAAACAATAATATAATAGATGTTGACAAGAATGCAGAGAAAAAGAAACACTTATATAATATACTGATGATGGGAGTGTAAATTGGCACCACTTCTGTGGAAAACAACATGGAGATTTTCCCAAAGGACTTAAAATAATAGAACTACCATTTGATCCAGCAATCACACTACTGGATATCTATCCACCCAAATAATTATGTGAAAAAGATGCTTACACTTGTATCTTTATTATAGTGCTATTCACAGTACCAAAGATCTGGAATCAACCTAAGTATCCATCAACAGATGAATGGATAAAGAAAATGTATGTGTGTGTAAACACAGTGGAATACTATTCAGCTATAAAACAGAATGAAATCATGTCTTTTACAGCAACATGGATGGAACTGGCGGCCATTATATAAAGTGAAATAACTCAGAAAGTCAAACATCACATGTTCTCATTTATAAGTGGAAGCTAAATAATGTGCACATATAGACATAGAGTGTGGAATAATAGACACTGGAAACTGGGAAGGCTGGGAGGGTGGGAGCGGGGAGGGATGAAAAATTACTTAATGGGTACAATGTATATTATTAATGTGATGGTTACACTAAAAGCTCAGACTTCACTATTATGTGATATATCCATGTAACAAAACTACATTTGTACCCCTTAAAATTACACAAATAAAATAACATTTAAAAAAAATCATCTTTTCCTAGAGTTTTGTGCAAGTTTGCTTACTCACTAAATGAGCAAAAAAAAAGCCCCTTACAACTGAAAAGTCATTCTAGGTCCCCTTGATATGGTCTCTCTGTTTTACATCTTAGAGCAAACAATGAATTCTTTCAGTTATCCAATAATATACAACAAGCCACCCAAAATTTAGTGACTTTAAATTTGTAAGTAAATTTAGATTTACTCATAAATCTAAAGGATAACAGAGTGGTTCTGCTCATCCTGACTGGACTCAGCTCATTTTAGGTGGTTTTTTCATGCTTCTATAGTCCTCTATCAGCTCCTTTTGGCTTGAACAGCCCAAAATGGCCTTACTTCCAAATCTGAGGGCAATCCAGCTGTTGACTGGGGAAACAGACATAACTGGCCCAAATATCTCCATTTAACTCTGTCTGGTAGGCTCCACAGAGTTCACTCACATAGTTGCAGTAGGGTTTTTTTTTTTTTTTTTTTTTTTTTTTGCAGTAGGGTTTTAAGAGAAAAATTCCAATTCTCATCGGTAACTGCTCTTCCTCACTTTGGCCAGTTCCTCATTTCTTTTGGTTGTATACAAGCTAGGTCAATTGAATGACAATTTCAATTTTTAAATTTCTTTTATATTAACAGAAGATCACTTTCTTTACAAAAATAAGCCTAAAATTACTTTGATTATACTTGAAGCATTTTTTTTTAAATTGAGAGCAAGAAATGATAGAGAAGAATTTATGTAGGTTGGTTCACTTGGCTGATATTTCTGCCTATACAGGTAAGACTCATTTCAAGACCTTATCATTGACATTATGGACATTGCTTATATTCTATGAATTATTTGGCAAAGCTTTTGCTCTTGAACTTCCAGTGCAGAATAAAGAATTTCTGAAGTAGTAAAGTACTATCAAGGTATTAACCAGTAGTAATGTGATATAAATAGAAATACCATAAAACTATTTCTAAGATTACTTCTGCTTAGACAACCTTAAAATTGAAACTTGAATTTGAATTCAATTCCCTATGACTTGTCCATATGGTGGGACTTACTGACAATTATGGGAACTAAATATATGAATTTAACTTAGAGTCTTAGAAAAATGCAGTGATACTTGACATGAGGTGTTAGATGAAAGTAGACATCTTTATTTTGCAGGTCCTGTATCCGTTCCATATTGGAACTTTCCCATCCCTAAGGATCAGGTGATCTGCCTTCTCTATCACAGAGGTAGGTACTTCCACTCCGGCTGCCTAGGAGGGGTACTTCTTCCTCTAACACACAGCCAACAGTCCAGGGTGGCTCTGTGACTTGGAAAGAAAACAAGAGATCAGATCCCAGAGGTCACACAAGAGATGGAGTAAAACCTTTTTGAAATGTTGAATTCAGCCATGGATCAAAGTTCATTCTTTTAGACTTTCTAGGTATGTGAGATAAAATTTATTTTTATAAATTTTAAGCAACATCAAGTTGGTGATAAACTACTTTTAAACTAAAATCATTATTTTTTCTGAATTAGGATTCTCTGGTTGAACATTAATCACATTAATAACAAAGATCAAATAAAATGATTATTTTTATATCAAAGAAATTTAAAAAAGTTTAAATCTTAGTCAACTGAAGAACTTTTTTAAAAACTCACTTTTATTTTTATTAACAGTGGAAAATATTTTTAAATAGTCATTAAATATCTGATCTATGAAACACAGTTGGAAAATAGAATTGCATATTTATCAAAATTGGTGATATATATGACATGGTCTATTTAAAAAAATTGTGAACATATTTTAAAGTACAAAAATGAACGCATCTGGTAAAATAAATCACATTTGATAAAATAATCAAAGTGAAAAGGAAGACATATAGTAGAATTATAAACAACAGCAATTATAACTTTAGTTAATAGCTAGATTATATGCATAACTAAATAAAATATATAATAAAAAGACCTAAAAAATAAAAATACTAAGAGTGTTATATCAGTAAGTGAATACCATATACATTTTATAAAGGAAGAAATATAGCCAACAACAAAAACTATGCAAAATGTATAATCTTCATTAATAATCAGGAGATGACAACAAAAGTAATAATAAGGTTTCACCCATCCAATCAACCCAAAAAGGCAGAAAAACACAAAGGGAGGGTATAGAGAAACTGATACTTTCTTACATTGTTTATGGAATTTTCAATACATATAACATTTTACAGGGACATTTTGTCAATATCTTTCGAATACTAAAAAAATGTTTGCATATTTTATTCTCCTTATTCTATCTCTGGGAATCTAATGTATAAATCTAATACAAAAAGAGAGAAAAGGACATTTCAAATTTGTTAATGTCAACAATTTTTATAAAGTTTAAAAATTAAAAGCAACATAAATGTCCAGACATATGGGCCTATTAAATCGTGTTATATCCTCTATATCTATAAGGACTACCTTGCAGATGTTAAAATTGATGGTTTCAAAGATCATCAAGCTATTAAATTTTTGACATAATAGGAAATGGAAAACTGTTATACAAATGATAAGTAAACAATGGTTATAACTGTGCTATCACTAAGCTATCAATACTTTTATTTTTAAAATAGCACTAGAAAATTGGTCATCTCTTTGAATATCCAAAATAATTTGAATTCATACATCACATAAGATATCAAATCCACTGAAATTACAATTATGCAACTTAAGTGAGAAAAAATAAAAGATAAAAAATATGCTATAATTTCCATTAGATTTGGGTTAGAAAAATACTAAGCTTGAAAATGAAATGTATAAAAATGCATACTTTTCAATCCAATAATTTCATTTTTAAAAATCTAAGCTAAGGTAAAAATCTTGAAGTGCAGTTAAAGAATTTATTTAATTTGAAATAATCATTATGTCCAACATAAGGTGAATGATAAAATAAATTCTAGTGTCCATATGATGAAATATAATACAACCTTTAAAAATTTGTAAGTTTAAAAAAGTCAGTTTAACCTAAAAAGATATTGAATATTTCATAAATCCAATAGTTTTCATTTAAAAACTTTATAGGAAATTAACTGAAATTCAAATGTTAAATTTCTAATAGTGGTTTTCTGTGAATTTTGGCATTATGGTAAAATTATTTTCTTCTTTTCTATAATTGTTTGTATATGCTGTACACCATGCAATAACGGCTAGTGCTTTAGGATCATGATTTTTCTAATTTGGTAATATGGAATTATAGTTTTTAGAGTACATTCATAGAGACATAAAATGCTATACAAATATGTGTTTGTTGCTATTATTACAGCCTGTCATATCTTAAAACTACCACCATTTCTATGTCTGTGTTTTCTGACTTTTTAGTTCTAACTCCAATAGAAACATATGTCCTTTACAGTACAAGTGATAATGTATCCATATTAGTTACTTGAGCCTCAATTTTTACAGCTTCTTCTTCCATTGTTGTCATAAAATATCACTTGAAAAAGCAAGAATAATATTATAGGAACAACTAAAGTTAGTCAAAGCATATTATTGGCTTTTTATTCCCTCAAACATGGTTTTTAAAAATCAAGCATTACAAAGGCAACCTAACATAAACCTCTTTTCTGTTGCTCTTGATACTACACTGAAAGGTGAAAAAAAGTACATGCAGACAGCGCTCAATCAGAATAAATAATTCATTCAAAAAGAATACTATGCTATGCACCAAATGCCACTATAAATATAGGTACCTGGACAAGCAATATATTCTATGACAATAGAAAATATACTACATTGCTTCCAAATGGGTGGTAACCATGATCTCTAGTAAAATAAATATCTGTGGCAAATGACACATACCTATTTAATGACACTTTGAGTTCATGTGAAGTTTGGCAGTGTAATAAAAGTCTTATCTCTTGCTTTCACTGTTATTGCACAGATTTAAACTGCTGTCCCAGAGGCAGTTTTACTATCTTTTTCAATCTACCCCATAAAAGTGAGACTTGATTTGCTTAGCATGAGAACAGATCAATAAAAGCTAAGTTATACAGCAGATTAGATCACTAACTCAGAGATCAAAGATGTTAAATACAACTTGTATAGAGAAACTAGATCAAAAGTTGAGCTCAGACACACGGTACATATTTGCAGAACTCAAAATAGCCTTCACTCTATACCAACAATTTACCTTCAGTCTTGTCATGCTCATTTTATGTTGAAGTAGTTTACACATGACTGACATTTTAAATATACATAATGTATGCATATTTTTAAGGATCTTTTTTGTATTGAATTTCTGAATTATTTTTCTAAACAAAAGTTAGAAGGAAATAGTGTCTCCAAAACACTAAAAGTTCATTTTATAAATAACTTCTCAATATCAAGTTTTTAAACTTAGATTTTTTTATGGAAGACAAAAAAACATGGTATAGAAATGTAAGTCATTACAGCTATTATTACCTTCTAACTTTTATTTCATAGGAAATCTATGTGAAATTTTTTGTTGAAATAAGCAAACTTGGGCTGTATTTCACAGCTATGATTTTGTCAAATGGCTTTCAAATACTTGCACAATTATTTAAATAATTTAAGAAATTAAAAATTGCATTTTACCTTGCCATTCTTCACTTTCCACCACATCCAAGCCTCATTAAGAACATGCATAGGTACAAATGTGGTGTTTTTATCTGTAGCCTTTTTACCACACATGGGACAAAACAAATAAATAAAATTAAAATAGGACAAAACAACCACAACAACCACAGCAACAAAATCCTTAAGCTATAGCTTCCCAATGTGAAAGGGCAATGTTCTTAAACATTTTTCCCATGGCATATTCATAGCCCTGTAAATTAAACGCAGCTACATATCCTTATTCAAGTCAAACCTCATAGTTTTTCTCACAGGAGCCCATTCCCCACCTTGCTCTCTCACTTTAAGCATTCTTCAATTCTATCTATGCTTCAGCATTTTGGTGCAACATAAATTCTGTAGTTCATGGCAAGAGATTCCCAGTTGCCCCAGAAAGGTCATTTGTCTTCCATACATTGTCAAGTTCTCCAGTGCTCCTTAAACACTCATTTGATATTTTGATGTGCTGTGCTTTCCAATGTTTCTCCAAGAAAATCTGTCCCTAAAATGGAAGGAACATTGACATTGAAGTACAAAAGAGCAAAATGTAAACAAATATCACCCATAGTCATATATCTCCATAATGATTCTTAATATTTCAATCTGTATCTTTTAATACTTTATTTTCATATGTATCTTGTTTTCAAAATCACAATACATGCTTTTTCTTATTTAGTAAAAATGACAAGGTAATTAACACTGATTGTATTTGTATTTTGCATATAATGCATATGTATGCATATATAAAAGTTGTTTACACATTTTAAACACACAAAAGTGTTTTAACATTGTCAAATATAGACTGTTCTTTTTGTAAAAGTTTATAAGAAAAATAGTAAATTACCACATATATTTATTATTCAACTGAAGGCCTTTTTTGTAAAAATTGCCAAATTATGTCCTAAAATATTTAGGGACATGATAGATTATGACTAAATAGTTGGCTGCTATTAATAAAGAAAATGATTCTCCTTTTGAAATGAGAAAGCTTTAATGATACTCTAGTTTCAGGAAAAAAATATGAGAAGGACCATAGTTTAAAATTTTAAAAAGTGAAATTTTAAATTGCAATTAGCTCATTGACTTGTAGCACATTAATCCAGTATGGCCTTTGGAGGTTAGAAATATAATAGAATGTTAATATCCATCTAATAGAGAATATGATCGAAATTCTAATACTAGTGAATTATAACTTATGTTCATTTTATATATTAAACCAACTGTCAATAGTTTGCATTAGCATTAATTTTTTTCAAAGTAACTTAACGTGTTTTATGTGAAATATATAGGTGTTTTGCTAACTGATGTTGCTGCTTTTGGACATAAGATTCATAAATCTGGACGATTTGTTGGAAAAATGGTCATGTGAAAATGTGAGGAAATTATTATTGTGATAATTATTAAGAATTTTAAAAAGGTTTGTATTTAGTTTTCTCTTAAAAATTTGATTTTATAAATCATGGTCATATGGTTTTAATTATTGCAATTATATTTTGAGATTATTAAAGTCTGAGGTCCACTGAATACCCATAGTTTGAATAAAACAATCTACTTACTGAAAGGAAGATTCATCTTTAAGAAAATGTAACACAAAACCAATGGAAGAAACACCCAAGATGATGTAAACTGGGTGTAAGTGGCTGATCTCGGAATAGAATCTGACAAGCAGTGGTCATGACGACAAATTTTGGTTGTTTCACACATGCCTTTTATGGTAAATGTCACAAAGATGGTATATGAAATACTATGAATTGGCAGTTTTGTTTTTTGGTATTTCCTTTAACTCTTAACCAAACTGTTTTCCTAAGTCAAACACTATTGATTAATATAGTCAAAATACCTTTCTTTCCTCAATTACATTTATAATATTTTCTCCTTTTTCCCATCACTATAACCTAGTCTCATTATTGTCCATGAAAGCAGTTTCATAACATAATTTATTTTCTTCCATGTATGTTTACTAACAATCCTGATTTTATTTTACTATTTTGGAAAGAAAACTAAATATGTATGTGCATGTGTTATTTTTATGATAAAAATTTTACTAAGTTAGAGATGTTAGTCCTTCCTTTTCACTAATGATTGACATGGGCATGATGAATACCTTTCCTGGGCACAATCTATCATTTAGAATCTCAAAGTGTTCACAATGGTATTAGAGTGGTCATCCTGATGTGATTGCAGAAGGGAAATGGTTTCACAAAAGGATTGATTGTTAAGTATGAAGTGGTCAGGAATGAACACAATATGCAAAAGTTACCAAAGACTTTGTTTTATTCAGAAAATCAAAGTCAAATTTTTGTTTCTGCATCTTTACTACTAACAATCCATGCCAAGTAACTTTGAAAATTCTTTTCTGTTTGGAATTGGATTAAGAAATATAAATGATATAAACTTGTACATTATATTAGAAGTATTTCAATATCATTTTAAAAGTCAGTATGGCATATTTTAGTTAGATATTAACTTTAGTTATTCTGAAGTTATTAAAAAGTAGAAGAAAATAACTTTATCTGGAAACTTCCACCTTTAACTCTAAAAGAAAACTTAACTATACTGTTTCCCTTTAAACAGACTATAAGAAGACATAATATTGAAGGACTCATATTTAAGACAACTACATAAAATTTTCTGTTTAATGTATAAGCTATGCATGACATACTGTTGCAGAATCCTGTCCATCCCCAATTACAGCTCTATTCCAATGTGAAAATGAGAGTGTATAAAGCAGTGATAAGCATATTTTTGTTTTTGTAGGTAGATAAATGACATAGAATCAAAGTTGGAAAACCTAAGTAATTAAATAGTTGATTTTTAAAATTTAGAGTGAATAAGAGTAGTGTTTCAAGGTCACAAGACCAATGGTAGCCAGAGAGAATAAACCAGGTCCTTAGAACTCTTAATTACATCATAAGAGTGAAGATATTACCCTTAAGCTCTTCTTTATCTTTTCATAAGAAAAAAAAATCAGCTTAAAATTTGAAAAGTAATCTCTTTATTCCCTATGGTGATGGTGAAATCCAAAAAATCAAAAAATATGAGAGAGCAATGCCTGTATTTCCTTATATGAGTTGTCTTTAACCTAATGCAGCTCTTTTATGTTTCAGACCTAGAATGAGAGATACAGGTACAACACACAATAAAGCCAAATTGAACTAGAGAGTCTGAGAGGAATTGGTAAGCTCAGAGGTGAATTTAGCACACATAAGAATGACAGAAGGTAGGAAATCACGTTGAATAGAAATCAAAGGAGTAGGACTGAAATTTGTGCTTAGCAAATATATTGTCAACAACACATGGCATTTCTTGAGAAAAATGATAAACTTTTGCAAGATTTTTGACTCCATGGTAAAGATCAAACTAATCACTATCAATTATGTTTAATTTTTAATAAATCATATTTCATAAAGATAATTTTCAATAAACCATAAACAAAGAAAAAATAGAGTACATATTAAAAATAAAATGTGAGTGAAGCATAAATGTTTACAAAGCTGAGTTTTCACAAATGAATCCACAAATGTAGCCATGGCTGGCAGTGTTAAATTCATACCAAATGTGATATTTTACAAATGTAGGAAATTTAGTAATCTAATTAGGAGTGACAGCAAGTGACTGAACTAATTAAGCAGGAGCTCCATAAGCAATTTACCTCATTCAAGGTTTTTAGTTTTATATCTGCCACAAAATTATTCAGTACCTATTTTAAATAATAAAGGATAAAAATCAAGGCTAATTGACATTCTAATAGAAAGCATATCAATTAAAATTATCTACCAAAAAAGGCTCCTCCTGAAACAATTAGTGTTTGAAGTCTAGCAGATGTATTGGTTGTCAACTTGAAGGAACAAAGTGGAACTGAGTTTGATGGAGATAAAGGGTTTGAGAAATTTAGCACAGGCCCTCAATCTTCATCAACTAACTACACAGAGCATTTGGATTAATTTACTGTTTCATTATTAATGTTATAATTAATTTATTTCATTAACTTTATAAGTTAAAGCTTTTACTATGTGCTATGTTATTCCCCAAAACTTTGCAATAGCCACGTGCCATGAAATGAAAAAATACATTATATTTGGAATTAAATAATTTGATTCAAATTATAGTTCTGCACATTGCTTTTCCCCTGTATCTTCAAATTGCCTTTTTTCTGTGTGTCTGTATCCTAATCTTTTCTTCTCGGAAGGACAGCAGTCATATTGGATTAGGGTGTACCTTATGACTTCATATTACCAGAGTTACTACTTTAAAGGACCTTTCTCCAAATACAGTTACATTCTGACATACTGAGGGTTAGAACTTCAACATATGCACTTTGGGGGAACATAATGCAGCCCATAATAGAAATAGAGAAATCTCTTGATTTTTCTCTTATGTTTTTTTTTCAAATATTCTAAAGAAATATTCATTTTGTCTCAAATATTTCACTTTTGTGCATAATATAAAACAATAAAAGATTTAAAAAACTTTAAAAATCTATATGCAGTGCCCCTCTTCCTCAGTCATTGAGCATGACTATTAGGTAATATGCTAAGAGAGGTAACATATTACCCTACAGTTAGGAAGAGAATTATTCCTTCCTTCATCCAGAGCAAACCTAATACTGTCAGCGGAGCCATATAGATTGGCAAAATATGAAAGTGCACGTGAATCAAATAAGAAAATCAATGCATTTTTTTTATATCCTGAGTATGGCTTTGGCTATTAATGTTTCAGAAATATATTATTTGCCTTTTCATCAATTCACACTTGTCTTTGTCCCTGCATAATTTATACATATAAAAGGATAAGAGTGTAGCTATTTTCCTAAAGCTGTGTTGTCCAAGTGTGTACCACAGGTACAAAATGTTTCCTTTTTTCTCCTCCTGTTGTTTCAACGCTACTTAATGACTAAAAACTGAATACCAAGGACAATCATGAGCACTTAAGGCCCAATTCATAAAAAATGATGCAAGCCATTTATGCACAAATGTTGCTACTTTCATATGGAAACAAGGTACATAAAGAATTCTCCTTTGTGATTCATAAACCCTCTTTAAGGTAATTTTGTTGCTCAGTTTTGTACCTCAGGAGAGCAGAACTCCAAAAGAGAGAAGTAGGAAAGAAAAAACCTACAGACATACTTATGCTCCTATTTGCATAAAAAAAACACAGCAGACCTCTTATGCAATATTAATTAAACATATATTAGACAGTGCTGTGTAGATAGTATAGTCATTACCCACTTTAGTCAAGATTATAAAATATCCACAACAAACATTTAAAAACACACACAGTGCACTCTCTCACACTCTCTCTTCATGTGTGTGTCTCTCTCCCCCAATCTCTCTCTCTCTGTGTCTGATTCAGACAGGCCCAGACCTTATCATTCTCGGTTGATTTTGCCACATATATTCCGAGAGAATAAAATGCTTATACAAATACTCAGACTCTATGTCCACTCTTTTTATTGTCTACCCAGGAAAGTTAGAGGCAGATAATTTTTTCCCGTAATTTGCTTAGCGTATGTCTGAGTATAAAGGTTATAGAGTCTGATGTTTGCCTTCTATGAATGCTAACAATTTAGATGCATTCAAGGAGATGAGAAATAGAAGTGATATGACTGACAGAAAGGATTTTCCATGTCAGATGTGAATACATTATTACTGACCATGACTAGATTCAATGTTATTATTTAACAGCCCGAAAAACAAGGGCAGCACAATTTGGATCTCTTCAAATTTGAAATAAATGTGAACTTTTTGTTAGTCCCACTCAATGTGGTCAGTTTCACTTGTTTACTGACATCTCAACTCACCATTCTTCATAGTTCTGTTAGGTTTTAGTCTGAAACTGTGGGTTCTTGGTGCGCCAATGGTGGAAGAATGACCAGACACACTAGAGGTAGGCAAGCACAAAAATAAGGTTTATTGAGGAGAGAAAGATAGGATTACAGGGCGAGAGCAAGATACAAGTTTACAGAGCATGGTACATATGCCATGGATGACGACCGGACCAATTGTCGCAGCAGGGCAGGCAAAAGGAAGGGTAAAAAAAAAGACTTTGACTATGGTCTGCATCCTATTTTATAGTCAGGATAGGGTTCTCCCTTGTAGTTCAGAGGTCACAATGAAACCACTTTGACTGGACAGTTGGGAGTCACATGACCTGAGCCTTAACTGCCTATGTGGGTTCTAGGTCACTTTCTTGACTTTATGATACCCATGTGGCTTGGCCTGTGGGCTACAGAGTCCTCTGCATTCTTTTGCAGCTGGTACACCAAGTTATGATTGGCAGATTCATAGGGTATTCCCTCCTCCCTTAGGTATGGAGAATTAGGGTGGGGCAGGACCAAGATGGAGGCAACAGCACCCACTTTCGTCCCTAGGAGGCCCGGAATCCCTTACTATCTATCTAACAGTTCCAAAATATCTGAACGTCCACCATGCTCTGAGGAAGAGTTGTACACATGAAAATCATGATGAAAAATTTGAAAATTGTAGAGAAAACAGCGTATTTTAGGCATTGTGTGCCATTCTGCTTCTTGCCCATCCCACACCCCATTTCCCACACATGCATAGTCCCAGATCCACTCTCTGCCCTTAGCAGTCCTGTTCTGTGCCCTGGGAGACTAATCTTCTGGTTGACTTACAGTTAGGTTCAGTCAGTGGGAAAGACTGGCAAAAAGTGAGGGGTGGGAAGAGAGAGAGCTTGGGGTCTTTCTTCTATACTCTCTCCCTACATAGATGCTGTCTCTCCACAACCACCTCTGCTGTTGGGTGGCACTCCTCTGGGGCTTAGTCCTCTGTGGGTTATGGGAACACCACTTTATTCCCTTGTCCGCTCAACCCTGAGAGTAGGACCAGCTCCTTTCTACTGCCAATCTGAGAGTGTCTCATGTTCTCTTGCTTTCTCCCTCAAACTTGTCACATTTATAAGTAGTTCTCTCTTAGAGTTTTCTATAGGAACTATAAATGATAGACATCCAAGATGTTATGTTTCTAATTGATTTTTACTTCTGTATGACTAGAGCATGATTAATGTATAATTGCCCCCATTGTTTTAACTTTGTATAGTTTATACCTACCTCATTCTATAGCCCTCTAGCCACAATCACACAATGCCTAGCTTAGGGACTGTCAAGCTCTGAATAAGCAATGAAGACAGTTTGATAATGATAATGTTTAATGTACAGTACTTAACAATTGGATGAGACACTAATTTATTCAGTTAACAAAACCTCATTGATTGACTACAGTTGTAAAGCATGTTATAAGAACTGTAGATTAATAAGATACTGCACTTAGATATATACCAATGCCTCTATCATTAATAGTAATGATAACAACAACTACTATTTTAAGAACCCATAGCTGACACTAGCAAAGGTTTTCTTTGTGCCAGGCACTGTGCCTTTTCTGCGATCCCCAATCTTTTTGGCACTAGGGACTGGTTTCATGGAAGACAAATTTCAATATTTCGATGGATGGGGCTGGGGTGGGGTGGGGAAGCAGAGCTCAGGCGGTGATGCCAGCAATGAAGAGGAGCAGCTATAAATAGAGGTGAAACTTCCCACCTTGCCAGCTGCTCACCCCCTGCTGTGTGGCCCCATCCTAAGTTTCAGGTAGGAGGACAATTTTTCCACAGAGGGAGGGGCTTGGAGGGAGCAGGGTCCCTAACAGGTCACAGACTGGTATCAGTCCATGGCTGGGGGTTGGGAACTGCAGCTTTGTATTATTTAAAAATAATAGATCCATATGAGGTAAGTAGAATAGTAGAGTTGTCGTCCTTTTATGATGAGGTAATTGAAGTTTAACAAAGTTATAAAAGTTGCCCATCTCATAAACCTATTTTTTCTCCAGTTACTGGCTGTTGCCTTCCCTTCAGAATAAACCTTCTATTTAAAAGGTCTGTATTTGATACCTTCAATTTCTCTACTCCTATTGTCCCTTGAACCTACTCCAGTTATACTTTGTCCCTAGGTGTCTACTGATGCTATTAATGCTTTATTTTTCTTTTCCTAAATCTAGTTTTAAATACCATCTGTACACTGTTGCCTCACAGATTAAGTCAAAGTTGGATTTTCCCTTTGTATTCCAAAGCTGGATACCTGAGAATACCTTCCTTCAAGACATCTTTATGTATCTATCTAATAGTAACCCAAACTTAACTCAGAATTTACCTTCTAACCATCCGCTCACATCTTCATTTCCATGTCTTTCTTGATCTAAGTACTTTGAAAGTGTTAATCAATTTAAACCTTACAACAACTTTGTGAAACAATTATGATTATAGCTCCATTTTACAGGTGAAGGAACAGAGGAATTAAGAGACAAATAACTTGCCCAAGGCCACACAAGTGACTGAGTCGAACTGCAAGTGCTGAGTGTCCAGCTCCATAGATTGTCAGCTTAATCACTACCCTCATGAAATCTTCCAGCAAATTCTGCAAGTGCTACTTTCAAATGTCTGGATATACCCAGAATCTGACTGCTTTCTTAGCACTTCCCCTGCTACCACCCTTGTCCCAGTCACCATCATGTCTTGTCTGAATTATTGAAAGAGCCTGCAATTGGTCTTCCCACTTCTGTAAACCCTTCCACTATAGATCTTAATACTCTTTTGCTCAGACCCTGACAATGGCTTTATTCTTTCAGAGTAAATACTTAAAGCCCTGCGTATTCTCCATATACCTAACCCACTCACTCTGATTTCCTCTGATCTCTTCTGGAACATTTCTCCTCTTGCTCACTCTATTCTAGCTACAATGGTTTCCTTATACCCCCCACCCCCAAACACTCTAGACACATCAAGCTCACATCACGAGGTCTTTTTATTTCCCATTCTCAAATAGTCTCACGGCTCATTTTCTTGACATCTTGAGTCATTTCTCAAGTTTCACCTTTTAAAAGACTTTCTCTGGTCATTTGTTTAAAATATCCCCTCCTCCAGCACATCTCATTTTTTTTTCTACTTTGTTTCTCTCCATAAAATAACACTGGTTAACTTTTATGTATTAATCTTATTTATGTAAGCTGTCTCTCTCCACTAAAGTGTAAGCTACATGAGGACATCTTTAGTTTGGTTCACTACTGTGTTCTTAGTTCTATGATAGTGCCTAGCAGAGAATAGGTACTAAATCAATCTTTCTTGAAAGTATGACACAGGGCTTTCCCCTATTGGTATTCTTTGTTTCTTCTATCATATATTAAATTATTTTATGTAATAGGGTATATGTCATAAAAAATGAACACCGTGGGTCTATGCCACACAATTTTAATTGCAATTTTATAATGTATTTCCATATATTATAAGTCCTTTCTCACACACTTCATGTTGCCCATCATAATTAAGGCTTCTCTGTTCTGGGATTCCATATACTTCTGCTTCTACTGGAACCAAAAATTCACTTTGTCTCTACTCTCTTTAAAATCGTTGGTTCACTACACCTTTTAAAGTCTATTATTTAAAAATTTTTCTTCCCTATCAATTTTCTTGTCTACTCATTTTCTTACTATCTACTTACTCCAGAAACCACTTAAATATGGTTTTTATCCCTAGCATTACACCACAACTGACTTTTCTTAATAATCCTACCAGTGACCACCCGGCATGCCGCCCCATGTGCCCAGTCCCTAGAAGGAGACCCGACCATCTCACACAGAAGGGCTGTGAGGGGACCACGAGTGATGGCAGCAGTGTGTGAACAACGGAGCTGAGCCTCCCTCGGGAGGAATGTGGGGCACATAGGGCCAGGCACGTGGGACTGTGGGCCAGGGACAGCCTGGAGCTGGGAGTCCCTGGCCCTATGTGCCCCACACTCCTCGCGAGGGAGGCTCAGCTCTGTTGTTCACACACTGCTGCCATCACTCGTGGTCCCCTCACAGCCCTTCTGTGTGAGATGGGGCGGCATGCCAGGTGGAGAGGGGACCAACGGTGCACACTTGTCCAGCACACAGTAAGTGCTCAATAAATGCTACCGTCAGCACTGCTTGGCAGATGCCTCTGGGCTGTGTTGGGGAACAAGCTCTGTAGGAAAAGTGGGAAGCCTGGATGACGCACTGTATAAGAAACTCACAGGGCTGGGGGTGGTGGCTCACGCCTGTAATCCTGGCACTCTGGAGGCTGAGGTGGGCGAATCGTTTGAGCTCAGGAGTTTGAGACCAGCCTGAGCAAGAGCGAGACCTCATCTCTATTAAAAATAGAAAGAAATTAATTGGCCAACTAAAAATATATAGAAAAAATTAGCCGGGCATGGTGGCACATGCCTGTAGTCCCAGCTACTCCGGAGGCTGAGGCAGGAGGATCGCTTGAGCTCGGGAGTTTGAGGTTGCTGTGAGCTAAGCTGACGCCAAGGCACTCTAGCCAGGGCAACAGAGTGAGACTCTGTCGCAAAAAATAAGAAAAATAATAAAAAAAAAAAGTAAAATAGTGAAAAACTTTAATAAAAGAAAAAAGCCTACAGAATAAGGATATTAAAAAGAAAATATTTTGTACAACTGTACAACGTGTGTTGCAAACTGTTATGGCAAAAGAGTCAAAAAGTTAAAAAAAAATTAAAAACTTTTTAATTTGATCAGATCCCATTTGTTTATTTTTGATGCCGCGGTGATTGCCTTGGGGGTCTTCCTCAAAAATTCTTTGCCTAGGCCAATGTCTGATAGAGTTTTCCCAACATCTTCTTCTAGGATTCTTAAGGTTTCATGTCTTAGGTTTAAGTCTGTTATCCATCTGAGTGAATTTTTGTGAGAGGTGAGAGGTAGGGATCCTGATTTGCTCTTCTGCATGTAGCTAACCAGTTTTCCCAGCACCATTTATTGAAGAGAGATTCTTTTCCCCAATTTATATTTTTGTCAGCTTTATCAAAGATTAGATTGCCGTATACTGATGGTTTCATCTCTGGTATTTCAGATCTATTCCAGATATCGATGCTTCTGTTCTTGTGCCAGTCCCAGGCTGATTTAACTATTATTGCTTTATAGTACAGCTTGAAGTCAGGAAGACTGATGCCTCCCAGTTTGTTCTTTTTATTTAAGATTGTTTTGGCTATACGAGGTTTTTTCTGGTTCCATACAAAGTGAAGAATTATTTTTTCTAGATCTGTAAAGAATGCTGATGGTATTTTGATGGGGATTGCATTGATTCTGTAGATCACTTTAGGTAATATTGACATTTTAACTATATTGATTCTACCAATCCATGAACAAGGTAGATTTTT
>VSMD01109479.1:0-28628 GCA_008750895.1 Mirza zaza | reverse complement strand
TGAAATTTTCTTTGAGACTCTGGAAAATGGTAGCCAAATCACCACTGTCACACTTAGACTCCAGAGGAGGTTCTTGCACATAATAGGTACCTAAAGTTTTTTTTATAAGAGAATGTCCAAAAAAAATCTAACTTAAAACTAATAAATAATTATGTTCAAATCAGAACCATGAAAACTTTTGGAATGGTAGAATGAAGATATCTATGAACTTGCTCTCCTATTAAAATGATGAAAATATGAGCAAAACAAATAAATCAACCATTTTAGAACTCTAGAAATTAACCAGCTGTAGAAAAAATTGAAAGTCATCTATTCAAGACAAACTACTAAATTATGGCAAAATGGTGAGGTCTGTGGCATTTTAACCTGGGTCTGGTCCAACTTCCTCCATCCCCAGCTCAGCTTCACAGTAAGCAAAGCCAGCAGCCTTGCAGCAAACTGAGAGATCTGACCTTTTTGGAGCTTTGTTAAAAGCACCATCTCCAGAACACAGTAAACATTGTGTTTAACTTCCAGTACCCTAGAAAATCTCCATTTCCTGGGTGTTGTGGCCATTGGATTTGACTCAGAGCTCAACTCAACAGGGAAAAAGAAAACAAAAAATCTCCACCTCCAGGGAACTGCCAAAATAATGGCAATGTTCTGGTAACATCAAAGATGCTAAGGCTGTGATTTTAATTGGGGCAAATTAAAGCTTGGCTGGAAAGTTAAGTAAATAAATAAATAGGACCTCAAAAAAAATTAAAAAATAATTGCACTTCAAAAGGCATCGTGAAAATTAAAAGATAGTCTACAGAATAAAAGAAAATATTTGCAAATCAAATATATCACAAGGGACTTGTGTTCAAAATGTATAAAGAATCCTCACAACTTAATAAGGAAAAGACAAATAGCTCTATTAAAAATGAGTAAAGGATTTGAATAGACTTTTCTGCATGGAAGATATACAAATGGCCAGTAAGCATATGAGAAGATGCTCAACAGCATTAGTTATTATGGAAATAAAGTCAAAACAACAATTAGATATCACTTCATACCCATTGGAATGTCTAGAATAAAAAAGATGAACAACACCAAGTGTTGGCAAGAATGTAGAGGGATTGTAGCCTTCATGCTGGTGGGAATGTAATATGGACAGCCTCTTTAGAAAACAGTTTGACATTTCTTCAAAATATTAAACATACAGTTGCTATATGGCTCAGAAGTTCCACTCCTGGATATATATTCAAGAGTCAGGAAACATACATCCTCTCAAAATCCTGCACATCACTGTTCATAGCATTACTATTCGCAATAGCCAAAAAATGGAAACAAACTAAATGTTCACTAACTGATGGATGAATAAACTTTCTATACACACACACACACACACACACACACACAATGGAATATTATCCACTAGTAAAAAGAAATGAAATACCAATATATGCTACAACAGATAAACCTTGAAAACATTATGTCAAGTGAAAGAAGCGAAACACAAAAGACCACATAGTATGTGATTCCATTCATAGGAGATGTCAAGGAAAGACAGTCCATATAGACAGAAAGTATTAGCAATGGCAGGGGCTCAGGGTGTAGGTGCAAGATGGGAATGACTGCTAATGGGTAAAGGTTTTTCTTTGGGTGCACTGAAAATATTCCAAAATTTTATTTTAGTGATGGCTGCACAACTCTGAATATACTAAACACCACCTAACTGCTCACTTTAAATAAGTACATTTAGCAACCTACTTGATAGAAGCACTCAGAGGTGTTGTGGTTGCTTGGGCAACCATGCCTGGTATTTTGACATTCATCCATTTAACTGGTATCGTGTAGACACATGCTCAATACAAATACAAAAAGATGAAAGTAATAATGTGGAAAATTATCCTTGCTGCTAGTGAGGGAAACATACTCACTCGTATGTGGGTCTGGTCTGGGACCACCCGTACAGGCTGTGCACGTCGTAGTGCCGCACAGGGGAGCCGTCCGGCAGGATCTGCTGGCTCTCCATGCACAGGGTCTTGCTGCTCAGTCCCTTGTCTCTGGACTCCAGATCTGTGGGGAAATGTTGAGTTGTTTCCTAAACAACATGATTTGCACATTCACTGGCAATGTCCATCATTTTGGTATTTCTCCATTTTAATCAACAACTTTGTTACCACTAACAGGTCCAATTTTTAGTCTACAAAGTCAACATCCTGTGACTTTATAATTATAAAGGTCAAGGACTGAGTAAGGAGCTGGGAAAAGCAGCTCTCTTCTTTTTTTTTTTATTTCAGCATATTATGGGGGTACAAATGTTAAGGTTACGTATATTGCCCAGCTCCCTTCTTTTTGCTGTCACCTGACTTAATTGCTAGAGTGCTGGCATAGCCCACTTGTCAACATAATAAAGTCCTTCATTGTTAGGAGTGTTTCTTCCACTAGATGGTAATATTCTCAAGGGAATAAATCTTGTTTCACTCAATTTTGTATTAGTGTTTCTAAATCTTTCCGATTTGTCAGCAGTTGCCTGACACATAAATACAGATGTCCCACCACTTATGATGGGGTTACATCCCAATAAACCCATCATAAGTTGAAACCATTGCAAGTTGAAAATGAATTAGATATACATAGCCTACTTTAAATGTTCTCAGAATACTCACCTCAGTCTTCAGTTGGGCAAAATCATCTAACACAAAGCCTATTTTATAATAAAGTGTTGAATATTTCACGCAATTTATTGAACACTATAGTAAAAGTGAAAAATAGAATGATTATATGGGTACTTGAACTATAGTGTCTACTGAATGCATATTGCTTTTACACCATTGTAAAATTGAAAACTCCTAAGTTAGACCATTATAAGTTGGGGACCATCTGTATTAAATTAAGGGAGGAAGGAGAACACAATGATTTAGTGAGCAAAGAGCAATGTAGCAGTGACACAGACATCAAGAAACTTGGATTCTAGATTCTGTCCCACAAATCACTGGTACATTGCTTTTAGGAACTGAGTCACTTCCTTCCTTGATCTTCTATAAGATGAGAAAACTTTCTCATATCCTTTTCTTTTTTTTTTTTTTTTTTTTGAGACAGAGTCTCACTTTGTTGCCCAGGCTAGAGTGAGTGCCGTGGCATCAGCCTCGCTCACAGCAACCTCAAACTCCCGGGCTCAAGCAATCCTCCTGCCTCAGCCTCCCAAGTAGCTGGGACTACAGGCATGCGCCACCATGCCTGGCTAATTTTTTGTGTATATATATTATTAGTTGGTCAATTAATTTCTTTCTATTTTTAGTAGAGACGGGTCTCACTCAGGCTGGTTTTGAACTCCTGACCTCGAGCTATCCACCCGCCTCTGCCTCCCAGAGTGCTAGGATTACAGGCGTGCCCACCGCGCCCGGCCTCTCATATCCTTTTGATCCTATGATAGTATTTGTGTTTGCACCACAGTATAACCAAGGAGCATCCTTCATGAAGTGATGAAGTAACTACGAACATGGGCAAAGAGGGTTCAGAACTAGATTTCATTCTCTAATCAGAATTAAAAAAGATTCTCTAATCAGAATTAAAAAAGAATCGAAATCTCTCTCTCTCTCCCTCTCTCTCTCTCTGTAGAGGTTTATTTAAAATACCATCAGTTCATAGTTATCAATGTAATCAAATACACCACACATTGTTTAGTTTCTTTCATAACACATCATGTTATTATTCCTGAGCTTGATTAGCAATTTATTTATCTGCACTTATTCAAGGTTATTCTATTTGGGATTTTATGTCATATTTGAGAGTGTGTTCTATCTCCAAAATTAGGCTTCACTTTAATAGTGAGAGGAAAACTTTCAGGGACTTTGAGCAGGGAAATAATTTGATAAAGCAACCATTTTACATACGTGGCATATAGGTTGGATTATTACGAGTTTCATCACTGCAGCCCCTGACAGATCCATCCACGAAATTTGATGGCTCATTCATATCCTGAAATGAGTTAGCAAAAAAAGATTCCGTCATGTCAAGGGCAGAATGGCCTTTGCTACAGAGGACACTAAACTCAGGGAGATGACCATGTCGTATTGAAACCTCACCTCAGCTGGTAGCATAATTTACTCCATTTAATTCCTGGCATTGATCAAAATGGACCTAAGAATTTGTGTTGGCTTAAGTGGAGTGTTACATTCCTTCTAACTTATTTGGCATTTTTAAATTTGTGAGGATTGTTTTACAGCAGCAAAGATATTGAGATAATACTGGGATCTAAGGAAATCTCTTGGTTCATCTCCCCCACATAAGAAGCCCATCTTTGCTTTTCTAGGCATGAATTATTCAGTTTTCATCTGTAGCAGTGGTTACTATTATCTTCCCCTATGTTCCTCAGTCCAACAGCTGGGACTAATTCTGATATCTGCATAGAATAAATACAAAGGGAGGCATCTCGCTTTCTGCCATAGATGTGTTTCTGAAAAGTTGCACACAATTCAGAAACAAACCTGGAAAAAAAAATCATGCTTCGGGGAATTTATTGCTTAAATGGAAGAAGTAGGGGCTTGTGATAAAATATTCATTGCCTACTTTATCAATAAAAAAGTCAAAACTTTGTATGTTAGCCTATGTTAAATAGGACAGATTAAAGGCAAAGGCAAGCATTTCAGGAAATATTCATTATTTTGAATTACCCAGCTATGGATTTCCCTCCATTAGAAAAAATACCCCAGAGCTATTAGTATCTGTCATTCCTCAATTCTATCCACAATGTTCACTGTCTGATTAGCATGTTTGGGTTAATTTGTGTCCTTTTATGCGTCTACTCTGTGCCTGTCTGTCATGAAAGTGCCAGTGGCCAGGGAGGCCTCAGGGCCGCCAGTGGGCTTATAGTTTTGTCTCTGGGTAAATCGCAGGCTTCTTCCAGCCTGGCCCAGACCTGAGCAGCTCTGCAGAGCTGGCCCAGAGCTTGCTTAGGTTCCCAGGCCACTAGACAGTGAGAAAGGAAATCAGGACACTGAATTTTTTTCCCCATCCCTAGAAAAAAACACAAATAGAGGAAGCCCTTAGACACATGTTCCATTGACATTTCAGGAAGCCCCGCTGTTACAGCCAAAAGACGTGTACAACAAACATCTGAACAGGCCTCTTAAGTCATTCCCTCAGGGCAGTCGGCGCCAGCACTGTGGTGAGTGTCCACTTGCTCTCAGCTTCACGCCTCACCCACCCCGGTCCTGCCCTGTGCCACAGCAGGGGCCTCGGGCTCCCTTATCTTTGGCTTCCAGGTGTATGTGGCCAAGGGGAGGCTCAGGCAAGAGATTGGAGGGTGGGAGATAAGCTAAGCCAGGATATTTCTCCCTTTCCCTCTTGCTCTGACACCTCCAACCTCCACAAGCTCCAACTTCTACCAGACAGGATGACCCTGGGCAGGCCAGCAATTATCTCTGCTTCTCCCAGATTCTCTAATGACATCTCTCCCTTTCATTCCTCCAGTTTTATCTCCCTGCTTTGCTAGTCTCTCAATGGCCTCCCCGTGTTTTGACTGCTGATCTTTCCAAAGAGAAACAATCAAGGGTGCACTTACAATCCACAATCCGTCAAACTTCAAGCTCTTCTCTGGCTCTCGAGGGTTTCCATAGAGCTCTTGTATCTCTGTCTTCCACCATGTAGCTGTGCTATTACGCAAGAAGTCAGGGAAAGCAACGTAGGCCCTGTACAGCTGCAAGAGTAATACATGCTCTCATGCTGGGGTCTCCGTCTGTTCAGGAAGGGGAGTTGGCACCAGAAAGGGGGAGATGGGCAGGTATTTGTGCCTGCCCTTCCCAGTTTCTGATCGCGCTTCAGATCTGCTGCAGCTGCACGGAGTTTACAGAGATTGGGGAAGGCTGGTTTCATTCTCTATTTTCTTAGAAGAACATTAGCTAGCTTTAAAGTCTCTTTTAAATAAGGATTTATTTTATGACTAGACATTTAGTCATCATGGGAACTGGAAAATTTACAGTAAGTGTCTAAACAATTGAACTTTAGAGACGCCAGTGCTTTTTCTAGACTGGCCCAATGAAAGGAAGGAGGACCGTCATTCAGGGACAGGTGAGCTCCAGAGTGGAGGGGATGTAGGTGCCCAGGCTGAGATTAAGGCCATTCCTCCCACCAACTGACCTGCATTTTCTTCTGAGTGTAGGTAATTTATTAAAGTCCAGTCTGTTCATAATAGATACACCTCTAGTGAAAATATTCTAGACTTTGGTTCGTTATTTTTCAAACTACATTAGATTCAAGCAAATCAGAGCTCATTCAAAGCACACACGTGAGGGGATTTCATTGACGATGTATACATTTCCGTTTTAGCTATTTGTTTTCTATTGGGGGATCCCTTTCTGCCAAGAAATTACCAGCAGACAAACACATTCAGGTTACATCTGCTTAACTAAAAGGTAAGATACTTATCCATAGGGATAAACCACATAAATATGCAGATGTTTGGGGCAATGTTAAAAACAAAATCTATGAACAACTGTACCTTAACCTGAGTTTCGTGGTCAAGGGATCCATCCACAACTACATTGGGCAGCTCTGGCCAAACCTAGAGAAAAAGAAGAAAAATGAAAACCTTTAAAAACCATTGCACACAGACCATGAGATGTTTCACATGTTAAACTCTAATGACATGCATCTCCATAAAATGCTTGGGGGTCTTTGCCGTGAATTAAATTGTAAAGACTGAATATATGAAATTATGTTAGGTGAAAGTAGGCTGAGGTCTTTTGATTCACTTCATAAGCTTTCAAAGTTTTATTTTGGAACTTAATAATTAAATTTGCTTTAAACATATCCTCTGAACAATCAACTTTCAAATGATTACTTAGCCCTCTGATCTGCTTGCCATAGACCTATAAAAACTCTTTGTATAAATAATAAATGTGAAGTGTGACTCTAAAGAGATAAGATTGATTTCCATCCACAACCCATAAACTTAACCTCAACACTTTTAAGCACTGTCATGACTTACTGGAGACTCCAAGCGTACATAGCATTAAAAAAAAATCCATAGAATCAATCAATTTTAGCTGTAACTAGCAGAATGTCAACTATATATATATAACTAGATTAATTCAATCAGCAAACACTTACTGAGCCCTTCCTATATGATAGGCACTCTTCTAGGATCTGTATCTACTGAGATTTAAGTAAGAAATAATGCTTTTTTTCCTAAGAGTTTACAGATAGTACCTAAGTGCTACATTGTATGCTATACTCTCTAAGGGCAATGATAGAGAAATGGAATGATAGAGACACCCAAAATAGTTATCAAATGCTTTGTAAGAGGGAAAATTTGAGTTGATCTTGAAATGAAGATATCATCTGGGTAAGCTGAGAAGGCGATATTCAAAATGAGCACAGCATGCACCCAGAGCAACAGGAAGTAGCATAGTATAAGGAACAGAATTTGAATCTGGCTAAGAGCTACTATCAGCTAGAGTCAGGAAGTCCACCTAAAATGCTCTTGCTGTATGTCAGTCAGACATATGAGGATGTGGTTTGAAGGCATAAAAAGAGGAATTAAAGGAGATAAGAGAAAGAGGATGATCTATAGGACTTAGTGATTCATTTAGATAAAGAGGCAAAGTAAGCATCATAGGTCAATGATGAATGATGAAAGACAAATTTCAGAGTCATTCTCAAAGGGATTCTTAATATTTGTTCAATGACCAGCTGGAATATATAAAGTGTCTGGCCATAAGAATATTTCCAGGCAATAAAACAGTACTCAATAATATTTTAGAGGATTAGACTTGTAACCTTGGTATTATCAATGTTTATTGACCTAATCAGCACCAGACAGATGTCTACTCGTTCATAATTTACTAATTGCACGATATATTTTTCCAAGATTTATTGAGAGCTTCTTTTAATCAAGACATTGTGATGTTGATTAATTATAGGCACCTTCCCCAAGCCTTACCTTTCCCCAGACAATGTCATTGGTGCCAGGCCATTTGATGAACACATTGTTTTCTTGTCCTCTAATGAATGGGAGATACTGGGTTTCATTACCAGAAATGGCTGGGTCCTGCAGTTAAAGTGTTTAAAACAGCAAACATGAGAAAAATATCTCCCAAAAAAATTCTCTCCAAAAATGTAATTGTGCAAAAAAAGTAATAGTGCAAAAAAAAAAAAAAAAAATGGTGAACCTCAATACCAAAAAATAAAACTAAACAAAAAAAAAGCCCTTTGATAATTTGCATTATGTCTACTAGGTATATAACCATAGGCAATTGAAATGGGAAGGTGCCACAGGTACCCCCGTGTGGAAGTAAGATATGTAACCCTTATGAAGGAAAATCTCTTTCAAAGGGTTCGAGACTCTATGTCAATAAGTGAAAGAGTTTTTCTATATTGTAGGAAAGTAAGCACCCAAAGATATAACTAATAAAATAAAAAACATGTTGTGGAAATTAAAATATGAGTTGTCATGAGTGACTTTTCCAATGACATAGAAATCTATAAGGAAAAAAGAGTTGAGAGGTAAAAAAGTATATTGGTGTTTCTCCATAAAATTCTTGAGAAAAAAAAAAAGTGTGCTAATGTTTGAAAACAACGCTTAGAGATAAACCAGGTTAACAACACATTGCCCTCGGCCAGGCACAGTGGCTTACGCCCGTAATCCTAGCACTCTGGGAGGCCGAGCTGGGCGGATTCCTCGAGGTCAGGAGTTCGAAACCAGCCTGAGCAAGAGCAAGACCCTGTCTCTACTATAAATAGAAAGAAATTAATTGGCCAACTAATATATATAGAAAAAATTAGCCAGGCATGGTGGCGCATGCCTGTAGTCCCAGCTACTCGGGAGGCTGAGGCAGCAGGATTGCTTGAGCCCAGGAGTTTGAGGTTGCTGTGGCACTCACTCTAGCCTGGGCAACAAAGGGCAACAAAGCCAGACTCTGTCTCAAAAAAAAAAAAAGACATTGCCCTCAAGCAGAGAGAGCTAAATTATTGTGTTTCCAGAGTATAATGGCAATATTCCTAAAGAACATGAAACTTCTTTATTCTATTCTGTGGCCCAATGTGTATATCTAAAGTGCCCTTCCCTGTCTACTCCATCTCGTTCCTGTCCCAGTTTGTAATATTATGATGTTTCACAAGTGCCATATAAATCATCTCTCAGATTATCTTTTTAAATATTTAATTATTGGCTGTCTCCCTCCACTAGAATAAAAAAGCCTTATAAGAAAAAGGATATCATCTTATTCATTAATTTAGAATACACATGTGCATACACATATATATAGCTTCTAGAACAGTAACTTTTCAAATAGACACTGTTCAATAAATATTTGAGTGACTTAATGAACAAAAGTTGGTAAATAATGCTTTCATTTTGGGAAGCTGGAAGGGAGGATCATTTGCAGGTAACTACTTCTGTATTAATCAAGACATGACTTCCAATGTAAAATAATAAATTGGTATTCTGAATCTTAACTCAGTTGTTTGTAAGTTTAGTTAAAGAGATAAGTCCCCTGAATATCACCATTGCTGAGTGATGAAACAACCTAAGAGATTTTTGAACTCCATCAGGTAAGGATGAGACTAAGATACAGCTATTCCTTCTGAGGCATAGGCTGAAACAGTGAGGCTTTTTCTTGTTTTGTTTTTTGGCTATATTTAGTGTTCCAGCTAACAGCTGAGCTAACTCTACCAAGAGACCAGTAATAATAAATTACATCCCAGTGACACTCCGTTATGAAAAATAAACATTACAAAGTATCATCTTCTTAAAGCCATGTTTTTTTTATCTGTTCTTTCCTTCTTTATTGCTTTTTAAAACTTTTTAAAAATTAGACATTCACAGGAAGTTGAAAAAAATATACCAAGAGGCTTCTTATACCCTTTATCCAGTTTTCCCCAATAGTATTATTTTTGAATTGTGAACACAGAAACAGAAAACGAGATCTAATCTGTCTCCAACCTACCAGAATGAGAATAAATCTCATGCCATTTGTCTTCATTTGGTTAATCAGGAGACCGAGGTTTTGAAAGCTGGGGCTGAGGGTGAAGTCCAGCTTCCGGTCCATGTAATCGATGTCTACGTGCTGGACGTCCTACAGGAAGGAGAAAGCAAGATGCTGGGGTCCCACTGCAAAGCCCCCTGGGGCACAATGACTGCTCTGCCATGCCTAGACCCTGCTGCTGGCTGGCCCCAGCCCAGGCCCCATGAGTAATGACTTCCTCATGTCATTACTCTCCTACACCGACTTTTCAGTTCTGCTGACTGAAATTGCCTTCTGATTCCTGCAGGCAGCTTACCTATGCCCACTCCTTCTCCTTCTGTTTCCCCAGATGGAACTCTCTCGCCTTTCCTTTCCTCACTTCATGTCTTTTTTACTCTTCAGATCTCAAACTTGGTGAGCCTATCAAACAAAGTGCTAATTGAAATGTGCAAAGGTAGAAAGCAGGACTTCTCTAAGAACAAAAGAGATCATATATCTGTTTTTCTCCCTGTAGTAAACCTGACTGAATTTATTCACATTTAGAACTACATTATTTTATAGCTTTCTAGAATGTCTGTGTCTCTCTACACAGTACCAACCCAGGTTTCTGTACATGAAACTTACTCAATCCATGATTGTTGAATAATAACTAAAGTGGTTAGTATTCACTTGAAAAAAGAAAGACGATTTTTTAATCCGATAATCCGATAATCACCTGCATTGCCTTAAGACTCTAGGTGAAATTTTTTTGTAGAAACAGAGACTTGTAAATAAGCCAAAGACTTGCAAATGAGCCAAAGCTTGGAAAAGAATGAACCAGCAAATTATTAACATTGACTTGATAAGGTATATCTATGAATTTTTTATCTTGTAATTTTCCTATATTTTCTAATTTCTGTTTAACAAGTAGAACAGCATATAAAAAGAAAAAATTATGTCTGGTTGTATGCATTAAATTATCTTTGATGAGACTATCATAGCACTTTATTTTATTCTCATCTTCCAATCATTAATTGTCCTCCAAAATTTCAGGGGGTGAATTGAAAGCAGAGAAAGAGAATGAGTGATGAAAAACTGATAATTATAAGAAGAGAAAGATTATGCTGTTTGTGGAATTCTGCTAATTGACAGCAATAACTACACTTCTCTGGGCTTTTCTGGGGGACTAGGTTGTCACTGTAAGATATGCATATGTATGTTTTAAAGAAAGTGAAGGCTTGATTTTAACTGCTTTCTTTCATATTGTCACTTCATATGCATCTCTTCAAGGTCCCCACTTATGAGTCCCCGGAGTCATGGCTTACCTCCAGCCATGGCTACTGCAGGATATTCAGGACAAGAGGCAGTGAATGCCAATATGCTCCAGTCACCACTAACTGCTGAAGGATTTATGCAACTCTCAATTTTGAGACTTGATTTAGAAGGGTAGCATGAAATATATTTAAGAAGCAATGTTGTCTGCACAGTACTAGCTTCACAGCTACTTTTTTTTATACCAAAGTAGTCACAGCATTAATTTCTATGAAGTTGTTTTTGATATGTAACTAGCCACAAATTTCTATAACTGATTAGACCACAGGCTGAGTGAGAGTTTCGTACATAGGGAATCTGGGCTGCCACCATTGCATCATACAAATTGGAGATTTCAGTATCATTCTGGTATCCATAGCGACTCAGCTGGAATCCCAAGGCCCAGTATGGAATCATCGCTGGCCGACCAATCAACTAGAATCAAAAAAAAAAAAAAAATGAATCCAGGTAGGCTTCTTAGGGAAGAAAAGATGGTAGACTTATATGTGAATCAATTGAACATTTCCACTGAGTACTGTGTGATCTAAGAGGCCCCACCTAAGAAAAATAAAAAGTCCAATAAACATGGAACAACTATGGCCATGAAGAATTATACAAACATTTTTAATTGAAGTTTTTCCATATCTCCGAGATTCCATTCTAGGAAACTTGAAAACTTGGTGGTTATTAATGATTAGAGATTCTTAGATAGGTTATTTAGCAACCAAGAAAAGACACATGGGATATAATATGCCGTTAGAGCCCATAACACTAACATCTGACTTTCAGGAAAGACAGCAACAATCTATTGGGAACACTCCAAGTTCATAAGGAAAAAGTGGGCTGTCTCAGTGCTAATAATGTGATCATACCCAATAAATATTTGATGATTTATCAATAGCTAGAATGGCTTCCAACCTTGGTGTATTGCTGAGTTACAAGTTCAGGGGTCGGCCCCAAAAACACATAAAAGTCCAAAATCCCTCCTATCGTGCGGTATGTCAGGGCAGGAGTGGGCTGTAATGTTACATCTGTAAGAAGAAAACGCAGATGAGGAGCATCCTTGGAATTACAAATCACCCAGATAGGGAATCTGCCGTAAAATGTGCTATTTCCACTCTTTCTTTAATGTCTGCCTCCTCTATAAAGTCTGTTCTTATTCAGGAGAATCAGAGATGGATCTTCAGGTACCCCGAACATAATATTATGCAACCTCAACAACTTATATTACTCTGTGAAAAGGCGGCTACACAAGAGTAAGGACTATGGTCAGTCCAAACTTTACACCTAATACTTAGTCTAGAGCTCTTAATAAATCTTGAATAAATGGATGAATAAATGGAAAATCAGTTTTATCTGTCCCATTCTCCTTGCCCCTGAATGTCTCTATTTCTGTTGATAGCCCAGATCCCAACAGCGTGGTCACAGCTGTGGACGGTGGTACACGGGGTGTGCCTGTCTTACCCATGGCATTGCTGTTCAGCAAGAGCACTCCATGGGCACTGCCGTCCTCCTCCAGTGCCATGTAGTAGGGGTGGACACCGTAGGAGTTCTTCTTGTACTGGGAGAGTCATGAGTATGATGAAAAAGAGAAAATCCAAGAAGTTGCTTCCACGTCATAACCCACACAGCAAACTCTTACTCTACATTACAGATTCAGCTCAATGTCACTTGCTTTGTAGAGCCATTTTCACTCTCCTCTCCACAACAAGTAAAAAGCTGTGTCCTCCTCTCTCTGCCCTTGTGTGTTTATTATTGTAGTATTCTATTATGTATTATTAATATCACATAATTCAGTGATGACACTGGGCTAGCATTATTTGTGCATCTTTTTCTCTCTCTAGTCTGTAAGCCTCTGGAGAGCAGTGTCTATTAAATTTATAGCTAAGCACTTAGCAATGTGCCTGACATGTACAATATGTTAAATAAAAGTTTGTGAAATAAATACTATCCATAGTTGACTGGGAAAAAATATATATATATGTATCTTTTAGGCAAAAACAGTGTGATGTGTGGACTATCACAATTGAGAGCTGAATGTATCAGCATAAGATGAAGCTGGTGAACAGGGCACCATCTATGGGCATAGGGATTAAAGTAGATTATTCCTCTGTCCTCACCGCTGGTGGCTCATCGCGAGCAAATATTCCCCACATGTTCCAGCTCATGTTTCTTCTGAAAGCTGTGTGTTCAGTTTCGCCAAAGCCATAGATGTACTGAGAAGGCAGGCGAGTGGAGATGGAGAGGAACATGTCGTTGAAGGTGAAGCCGGGGAGCTGTGAGTCCCAGCTGCAACACAGAGACAGACCATGCTGAGCTAGACATCACTGGCCAGAGCAAACATGGAATACGCCGTGAATATCGAATTGACTCAGAAGCCTCCTAAATTGTTGCATATCTGGATCTAAGTCCAAATACTATGAAATGGCCCAGGTCATAACAACAGCCATGGCTCAGTGCCAAGGTGCTAGGTTTGCATTTTTATTCTGTGGGTTACAGGAATGAGAGCTGCTTTTCTGGGACATGGGTTCCTTGAGGGCAAAGACTATGTCTCATTCATCTCTTTATTTCTAGATCTCAGTCCTGGCATATCAGCTTGAATAAAGGTATGAATAAATGAATAGGATCTAAGCAAAGTTTCCAAAAGAAAAGTATGAAGCTCATGGAACAACTTTTCTAGATTGGCCAAAGAACTTCTTACCAAAAAGAGGCAGAGAGAGAAAATCAGACACATAGTCAAAGAGAGCAGAAGCTGTCCATACACAGGAAGGCACATGTGTACACGTATAGGTGACAGCTTCTACTAGGATGGGGAACCTCTCCCCAGGCAAAATCCAGAAAACTTTCATTTCATTCCAATAAACAGCAGGACAAATGATGAGAGATGACAATTCCTTTGATGCCTAACTTTGTGAAAAGGCTTTAAGTCTTTGGATTCTCAACAGAAGCAAAGAAGCCTTTTCTCTCTCATTAATCTTTGCCCTTCTCTCCTGCCTCTTTGGTTACTATTTCTTAATGAAGCATAATATGGATCTGATTTATATCTTCGGTTATCTATTATTAAATAGAGGTTTCTGTTCTACTTCTCAAGAACAATGAGTAGAGCATGTATTTTTCTTTCTCAGAAATCAAGCAACACTTAATTAGTTTTTTAACCTTAATTACTTTTTCTTATTGAATCAATGACTAATAGAAAAAAATTCCCCATTGAAATAAAGGGAAATAGATATACTCTTTAACAAACACATACTTATTTACTTAGAGTCTCTGAGATTAATATTTCACTTCAATTAATTAGAACCACTGTAACAAAATCTGGAAGCACTCTAATTAGAACCAAATAAATAGTACTTACATCACAGTGCCAGAGCTTTTGCGTTGAATCTGAATTCCAAAAGGATTGTTCTGAATCATGACTTTATACAGACAGTTTTCAGGGTGGTCAACTGGTGAGGGAGGGGTGTTCAGAGGTACCGGGACCTCATACCTTTTATTAGCAGTGTCATAGATCTGGCAAGGAGAGAGAAGAAAACTCTCTGAGGGCATCTCAGACCTAAAACCCTTCACGCCAGCCCCCATAATTCAGTCCTCATGTTTTATGGTCAGTTTGTATTATATTAGGAAGCACCAAATATTCCAGAACAAATAGACACGGGGCCTGCAAACCCACTGTGCCCAATACAGACCCCGCATTTCAAAAATGCCTCAGTAAAATCCATTTGAAGCCAGAGAGGGCCCTTCCTCTAAAGAACTTGTGATTGAGGGTATAGAATCTCATAAATAGAGTGTGTGGCATGTGAACATGCCAGTGTGTGGAACTCTGTAAGATTGGGTGAGAGTGTGTAAGTTAGGAATTAGAGAATTGAGTTCTTATATGGGCTCTGAGATCTCTGTTTGCAGATGTTGCATAGCCTTTCCATTCCTAAGGTTTCTCTTTGTTACCCACCACTTGTTGGTACTTAACTAATAGGATTGACATGTGGGAAAAATGAAAGGAGTGAAAAATGTTATGCAAGGACAAGAAGTATCACCATTATGAGCAACCACCCTCTTTCTCATATTATCAGCCCACAATTTGTGCTTAGGGGAGAGTTTTCTAAAGCCCTGCTTCTTGAAATTGTATTTCTCAGACCCAAAGTAGCAGCACTACCAGGGAGCTTGTTAGGAATGCAGAATCTCAGGCCCTACCCTGGACTCTCTGAATCAAAACATGCATTTTCTCAAGATGCCTAGGTGATTTGTGATACATTAAAGTGTGGAAAGCAATGTTTAGAGCTAAGCTGCCCAAGGTGGTGTCCACAGCCACATGTGGCCACTGAATGCCAATGAGTGCTAGTTTGAATTGAGATTCACTGTAACTACAAAATGTACATCAAGTTCTAAAGACTTAGTATGATTAAAAGATTCCAATATACCGCCATTAAATTTTGATTTCAAAGTGAAAGGATAATATCTTAGCATATCAGTTAAATAAAATGTTATTAAAATTAATTTCTCTTGCATTTTTTCAAATGCATTTTTTAAAATACATGTACTAGAAAACATAAGTGGCTCACATTGTCTTTCTAGTAGTCAAGGCAGAGCAGTGGTTCTCAAAGTGTGACCCTGTGATCTGCAGAGTCAACATCACCTGGGAACTTGTTAGAAATGCAAACTCTCAGGCTGATCCCAGCTCAGATCTGCTAAATTGAAAACCCTGGGGTGAGAAGTCTGGGCCCTGGGCCCAGAAGTCTGGATTTTTAACAGGAAGTCTGAAAACCCTGGGCCCAGAAGTCTGGATTTTTAACAAGACCTGCAGGTGATTCTCATGCATGCTAAAGTTTGAGAACAACTGCTAAAGAAATAATTCTAATATTGGAAGTAAGACTATGCCTCTCATATGAGTTTACCACGATGCAGACACATTTGTTCAGGGTTAAGGGATGATTCTTTGAGGATGTTTATGGCCTGGTGTACAAGTCATTATAGGAAATTTACAATCCTGGTGAATCTAAGGCCACATCTGGCTCTACTGTCTACCTTCTGACCTTTACCTCTCTAGAGTTCTCAGCCCCCTTATCTGTACAATGAGACATCTGGACTAAAAGCTGTTCTAATGACTCCCATCCGTGCAGAGCTATAAGTTAAAAACTCCCTGCTAAGAACCAGAATCTGCCGCATGGGGAATTACCTTGACCTGCAGCATATCTTCTGTGTGATAGGTCACGTTCAGGTGGAGGGAGCTGATCTTTGCAGAGAGAAAATCAGAGGCAGCAGCTGCTGCTGCAGATGTGGATGGGGGTAGCGCACCCTCTGGTGGCAGTGGTGGCGCGTCTGCTGCCCTTGAGGACTCTGCTGCCCGTGCCAAGTCAGGGGCCGCCAGAAGAGCAAGGTCTGCCGTGATGCCCGTGGACAGGTACTGAATGTTACCAGCAGCATAATCAGGAATGGTGTCATAGTAACAGGCAGGCACGCCAGGAGTCGTTGTGGGCTGAAACCACAGGAGGAGTCCTTGGTCAGTCCCTAACACAACACTTCGAGGCTCTAATTACTGGAGAAATTGATTAATACAGAGTAAGTCTCTGACGGCATGATCATTGCTGTGGGTTGGATTGTGTACCCACAAAAGACATTAAGCCCTGATCCTTGATACCTATGAATGCGATTATTTGGAAATAGAGTCTTTGCAGATGAGCACGTGAGTATTAGGTCATTAGGATGAGCCCTAATCCAATAGGACTGGTGTCCTTACTAAGAAGAAAACTTTGGACACAGAGATGTACACTCACACAGAGAAAATGCATATGAACATGAAGGCAGAGTTCAAGGTGATGTATCTACAAGCTAAGAAATACCAAACACTGCCAGCAACCACCAAAAGTAAGGGGAAGATCATGGAGCAGATTCTCCCTCAAGGCCTTCAGAAGGAACCAACCCTGCTGACACCAGGATCTTAGACTTCTAAACTCTAGAACTGTGAGGGAATAAACTTCTGTTGCTCTGAGCCACTCAGTTTGTTGTATTCTGTTATGGCAGCCTAGCAAACAAATATGCCCATTTTAAACACGCACGCGTGCACACACACACACGCACACGCACACTGGCCTCCTGGAATGAGTGAGCAGAGACAGAGCAGAAGGAAGCCTAATCTGGAGGCAGGAACCCTCAGGCAGGGTCCTTCTCCCGGTGTCCTTGCTGACTTCAGTACAATCCAGAGGATGTCACTTATTTTTTCTTTTTCTTTTTTATTGTTTTAGTTTCCATTCTCTGTGTGGTTCAAACAGAGGAGTAGCATTACTTTACCCTTCTGCTTGGCCTCTCCAATAGCAAAAAAAAAAAAAAAAAAATTCACTTAAAATACTCAATGCACAATGCATGCCCAATGCATTTGATGATGTTAAAATGGGGTTTTAAATGATATGGTTGGAGTAGCAACGAGAGTGACAATGAGTTTCTTCTGATTCGGGATCTCTGAGGAAAATGCGGATCACCTATCATGCAGAATGCGCAATGCACAGGGTCACATGGTCGTGATCACCATCCAAGCCATCGATATCTGACAAGTGTTTTCCAGGTGCCTAAGGACGGTTTATGCAACTTCCTGCTCAATATAGCAATCCGCTCCTGGTCATTACCTCCCACAGGCACCCCCGCTGCCTGCAGCTTTCCTCAGAGGCAGTAGGATCTTCAGGGTAACAGTTGAACTTCTCCAGGTCGCTGACTGGAAGGTGCCACTCAATAGAGAATTCTTGTCCCAGCACCAGTCCCTGGAGATCGGTGATGGTCACCACCTGGGGAAAGAGAACGACAGCCACAGAGGAGGTGGGGGTGCGCCACCTGGGCAGAGACCTTGCCTGGTGTTCCAGAAGTCAGGACCAGGGACTTAGTCCTTCCTCCAGACCCCTTTGCTGTGAGATGTTTGGAACTTGGCTTATTCCTGACCTTTCTCACCCCCTGGAGTCATTGCGGGTATCAAGAGGGAAGAACATCGATCATGTTAAGGAGTGTAGATCACAGGCAGTGTCATGGCTGTTAGCTTATTGTCCTCTGGGTGTGATGCTCTATCAATTTATTAATGATAGTAACAATAACAACAGCTAACTTTATGGAACATTCATATGGGCCAAACACTGTAATAATCACTTTATAGGAATGATTTCCATTAATCCTATACAGCTGCTGTCAGACCCTGGGCTGGAAGCTCAGGGCTTCAGACCAGTATCCGGGGCCTGTTAGGAACCAGGCCTCACAGCAGGAGGTGAGTGGGAGGCGAGCACGCAAAGCTTCATCTGTATTTACAGCCGCTCCCCATCACTCGCATCACCGCCTGAGCTCCACCTCCTGTCAGATCAGTGGCAGCATTAGATCCTGCATTATGGTGAGTTGTATAATTGTGTCATTATATATTACAATGTGATAATAATAGAAATAAAGTGCACAATCAGTGTAATGTGCTTGAATCATCCTGAAACCATCCCCCACCCCCACCCCTGGTCCATGGAAAAATTGTCTTCCATGAAACTGGTCCCTGGTACCAAAAAGGTTGGGGACAACTGCTATAAAGCAATCCCATGCTGTGAATACTATGGCTATCTCCATTTTACAGATTAGAAGACTGAGGTACAAAGGCTGTTTAATATCTTGCCCAAGATCTCACAACTAGGATCAGAACCTCAGGCTGCCTAACTCTAGGAACTAAGCTCTTACTCTACACTATAAGTAGTTGAAATGGAAGGGGGCTGACCTAAGAAATAATGAATTTCTCAGCACTTAAAATATTCAACTAGCAATGTAAGGGACTCATTCAATAAGACAAACTCGAATTGTCCCTTGGGTTTTATTTCACTATTATTTTCCGTAATGGTATAAAAATAGCTTAAAACACTAAGGACCAATATCAACTCTGCCTCAAAAAGACCCTTTAACTTTAACAAAAGGACAAATGTGTAAAGATGCTACAGAGCAAGGCCAACGTATGGAACAATATTTCTGCTATGTCACATCTGGGGTAAGCCTGTCTAGTTTTAAGTTTGCCCAGAGAAGAACTACCTTCTCTCAAGATCCCAATTCCCATCTTCCTCTTCAGACCCCTGACACAAACGAAGCGGATTGGTCCGTATGCAGCACATACAGCTGTCTCCTGCACCCTCCCTGTGACCTGGTGGATCTCCCAGCAAGCCGGTTGTCCCTGTGACTGTCCAAAGTCAAAAGAGCAAGTGAGGGCTGGGTGTCAGAGCCTCAGGCCAGGCCCTTTGGCAAGGGCCCTGAAGGACAGAACGATCTCCCACCTTTGTGGAAACACTGTAGGCGATGTTCAGGTTGGAAGTGGCAGCATTATTCACTAAGACAGTAAAATTGGCCGGCTGCTTGTCCATTCCCAGGATTCTGATATATGTAAACATGAGGTTGTCAGGATCTGTATAATTATTATTTATAATCTTTGCCTGTAGGCGGTTCTGAAAAAAAAAATGTCGGATTAGAGACCAGGTACTTCATACTCCTATTGTCCTCAAATACCACTCAACAGCTCATTTTCTGAGATTTAAGGTGTTTCCTTTTTTCTCTGCATTTCCAACTGTTGCCAGGGGATCATCCCCAGGGAATTCACTAACTCAGATTCTTAACAATCCTAAATCATTTAATAATATTTCCTGTTTGCTTTGGTTCACTGGTTCTTTACTGATTCTGTTACTCAGAAAATATGTCCCTGACATCATAGAATTTTCAAGCAGACAAGTTGAGTACTTACAAATCAAACAGAAAGACACGGAAATTCATTGGCACATGAAGACGTACACAGACACAAAAAATTCCCAAATAATTTTTCTTTTAATTATAATGATGATAAGAGCTAAAATTTTTTGGACAATCATTATGTTCCAGGCACTGTGCTAAGCATTTTACAAGTATTACTTCATTCAAATCTCACAGTAGACTATGAAGTTGAAATTATAATTATCCCCATTTTTCAGATGAGGAGACCAAAGCACAGAAAATTAGATAACTTACTTAGGGAACCATAGTTCAAAAGTGACAAAGTAGAGCCATGACACAGAAGAGGGTAGAAGTGAATACTGAAGAAAAAGGGACAGTTTGATGATGACAAAGATTAGAAGTCCCATGAAAATATGCCCAGCATATCTTTGACAAAAAATGAAAAAGGAACGCAATGAAGAAAAGATATACTTTTCAACGAAGGGTACTGGAGCAATTGGATGTACACAGGCAAAAAGTCGAGCCTCAGCCTAAATCTCACATCTTAACATGAAAATTAACTCAAAATAGATTATGGTCTTAAATGTAAAAGGTAAAACTATAAATTTTCTAGAAAAAATAATAGGAAAAAATATTCAGAATCCAGGGCTAGGCAAAGAGATCTTAAGCTTGGCACCAAAAAGCACAATCCATAAAAGAAAATAATGATAAATTAGACCCAATTGAAATTACAAACTTTTGCTAATGGCAAATATACAGGTGGCAAATAGGCATATGAAAATATGTTCAATACCAGTAGACATCAGAGAAACAGAAATTAAAAGCACAATGAGTTATAACTATATACCAACCAGAATAGCTAAAACAAAAAATAATGACAACATCAAGTGCTGGCCAAGATGCAGAGAAACTAGATCACTCATATACTGCTGGTGGCAATGTAAAATGGTACAGCCACTCTGGAAAGTGGTTTGGAAATGTATTATAAAACTAAATATGCACTAGCACAAAACCCAGCAACTGTACTGGGCATTTAGCCCAGAGAAAAGAAAACTATATTGACACCACAACCTGCATATGAATGTCCACAGCAGTTTTATTTTATTTGTAATAACCCACGACTGGAAAAAGCCCAGATGCTCTTCATCAAGTGAATGATTTTTGAAAAGGTGGTCTGTCCACACCTTGGAACAGTACTCAATATTAAAAAGGAACAAACTGTTGTTAGACACAACAACTTGGATGAATTTTGACAGAATTATGCTGAATGAAAAAGCAAAGCCAATTTCAAAGGTTGCATACTGTTAAATTCCATTGCGATAACCTTCTTGAAAGCACAAAATTATGGCAATGGGGAACAGATTATTGGTTGCCAAGGGGTCAGGACAGGAGAAAAGTGGGCTATAAAAAGACAATAGGAAGTATCCCTGTGATAATGAAAAATGTTATGTACCTTGATAGCAACAATGCCAATATCCTGGCTGTAAAATTGTACTATAGATTTATACACTGTTACCATTAGGAGAAACTTGGTAAAGGATACATGGGAACTTTGTATTATTTCCTACAACTGCATGGAGATCTTTAATTACCTCAAAATAAAAAAAAAAATTATGGAAAGTAGTATAGAGATACTGCAAAGAACTAAAAGTAGACCTACCATTTGATCCAGCAATCCCACTACTAGGCATCTACCCAAAGGAAAAAAAGACATTCTATAAAAAAGAAATCTGCACTCAAATGTTTATAGCAGCACAATTCACAATTGCCAAGGTGTGGAAACAACACAAGTGCCCATGGTGCATACAGTTATTTAGCATCTACCAAAATTATAATTTCATGTAAAAGTCTAATTTGATAATTAGAGTCTTAATTTAATAAATTTAAGACTACTAGGAAAATATGCATTTAAAAGAAAGAAAAAATAAATGAGGGAAGAGAGAGTCCCATAAAAGAAAGCTCTGCCCATACATGATCAGACTTCTAAGAAAACCAAGTTAGAAGCTTCCCATTCTCTGCCAGCCTTGCTGCTTTTGCTCCTCTCAGACTCTTCAGGAGACAGAGATGAGGCAAGGTTGTTCTATATCTTACAACCTCTAAAAGCCACCCTTTTACACTTGTGGCCAAGGCCAAGTTTTAAGGAGCAGAAAGGAAAACCGTTATGGAAGAACCTCAAAAAGTCAACTACCTCATTTTTCAACTCCACCCACACCCCATACATACATGCACCCCTCATCCCCTCATAAAAGGGTACACCTTGGAAGCCAGGACCCATAATATAAAACTAATTTTTCCAGAAAAAAAACAAGCTCTGCACAGAACTCATACTGGTTTTTATAGGCATATAAATCTGACACACACATTAAACACTGCCATGTTCACTGGAATCCTTTCAGGGACCACCACAGTCAAATGCTGTCCCTATCACACATACTATGCATCTACAGCAACCCAAAACCTCAAGAAGCAACCACAGCAAGGAACATACATTTCATGTTCCTCAAAAACAGTACTTACATAGGTAACAGAGAAGTGATACAGAATGTATTTCTTCTCAGTTACAGCATCTAAAAGAGAAAGACAAGGAGTTCCCATTATTAGGGGAAGCAGAGGAGCTGCAGAGTCGTGTTCTTCTCCTCAGCTGGAATACTATCTCTGCTCATCTGAGTCCTGTCCACTTTTGTCAAACTTCTACAGAGGTTCCTTGGACCACTTCCTCTGAGCTGCCATGACACTCTGTGGCACAATTTTGCTGACACTTAAAACATTTTGACCCACATCATAGATAACTACACTCAGGCTGTGTCTATCCTATTGGACCATGAGTTCCTCGAAGACAATGCTTATGTCTTATCTATCTTCATATCCCTTGCATGTAGTGTAATAATAAATAGCAAATAAATATCCATACATACTAACTCCTTGCAGGGCAGGATTTTTATATGTAAGCTTACAGACTATAAGCTTATTTGAGGTATTTATAGAGAAACCTTGCAACAGAGGAAACACTACACAAATTAGATACGTGTCCCTTAATAGTAACCCAAACAGTATTTTACAAAGTTATTAACAAAATATATTATTTGTTATTAATAATGATAACCAGAGAAGAGAATAATTAAGCTAAATGCAATAATATCTATTGCTTTGGTAGAGTCAATAACCCATAAGTTGCACATTTGAAGTCTATTTTAATGCACTGTGCTTGGCTAACAGAACTTTCAGAATGAGTTTTAACCCATTGATTCTAAGCTAGAGAAATAAACGACAATGAAAATAGGGCTAGTGCCATATGGGGCAGTCTGTGATGACTGGTTTGCGTGGACAACCGGTCACACTGCCATAAGGAAGCCTACCTTTAGATACACCATCATCCCAGTACAGCTCCCCCTGGGCTTCTCTCTTATAGTCCAAGGCGATAATGAGTCCCAGGGAATTCTTCCGGCTGTAAAAGAGCAATTCTCGGCATCAGAGAATGAAGAAGAGATTGGACGGACTATATGAAACGAGCCCCAGGGACAGATAACCCCAGAGTCCGTCCCAGAAACTGAGTAGATACTGATGCTGAGTGAAACACAGGAATTGGATGTGGGCAGGCAGCAGAGGTTAGGAGTGAGTGGCACATGAAGAAGGGTGGAAGGAGGCAGTTCCGCTGAAAACCGTTTGGACTGTGATATAATACATACCATTAATGATTAGCACTTACTACGTGCCAGGCACTCTTCCAAGTGTCCGACATACAATTGCCATTAATATTAATCCATTTAACCCTCTTAATAACACTAAAAAGTCGGGCTATCCCCATCCCCAGTTTACCCACAATAAGCAGAAGCACAGAGAAGTAAGCTGCCCAAGGTAAACATGTCTAGTGTGTAGCAGAGTCAGGCCTTGAACCCAAACTGTCTGTCTCCAGAGTCTGAGCTCTTGACCTCCCAGTTATGCTGACTTTCACAGGATAACCTTTATCTCCTACTTAACTTGCATTCTCCCACACTTTTGGGGATCTACCTGAGAACAATTTCTAGCCATAGGAAAGTGCTCATCAGTGATTATTTTGACTATTTCTCTAATATGATTCAATCCAAAAGTTGAAGGACTATGGAAATATAAAGGAATATATACCTCCTACTGAATAAGGATTAAGATGTCAATTTTGGACCAACTTTGAAAGAAGAGGAGGAAGATTACTGCCGGGAGACTCTTCCCTTGGCATAGCCACCCTCGGTCTCTATTTGCCTCTCCCGTCATGCCCTGCTCCCTTAGAGCACCAGGGTAGTGACACCTTAGAAGAGTGAGGACCTTACCTGGCCTCTGTGGTTATGTTTGGCTGCTGGGTGGGAAATATGTAGCCCCCTCGAAGGTGAAGTCCTATCTTATCACCTGGGAGTGACATATTCACCCACTGTTTCCTCCACGGGATGGCCACTTCCTGCTCAACGAAAGGAAGATAGATCAGATAGCAGGCTGTGGGGCTAGAAGAGTCCTTAAAGATCATCTAGTTCAGTTACCTCACTTTAAAGAAGAGAAATACAAAGACTTCCCCAAATGTAATGTGACTTGCCCAAGGCATATAGGTAGTATAGACCAGAGCCGAGATGCCAGACCACCCCATTTCTTTACATTACACCACGCTGTGATTCCATAGCTGGTTTTCATTCTCTAGGTTGTCACAGCTAAAGGCCAGGACCTAGTCCTGATAGCTGCAGAGTAGGCAGGTTGATATAATGAATTTCCATAAACCTCCCCCAATTATTTAAATTATTTCACTGTACATTTGGAAAGGCCTTCTGCTAGGGTCCGAATGTTGGTGTACTCCCAGAATTTATATGTTGGAACCTTATACTCAATATACTAGTATTAACCCTTTGCACTCGTTTGCTTTTTTCTCATTATCCACTCAACATTGTCCACGCTCGACATCTGAGTGCAAAGGGTTAAGAGGTGATGCCTATAGGGGAAATGATTAAGTCAGAGCAAGAAGGCACCATTAATGAAGTCCTGCTGGAGCCTCCAGAACTGTGAGCAATAAATTTCTGTTGTGCATAAATTACCCCATGTAAGGTATTTGGTCACACCATCCTGGGTGGACTAAGACACCTTTCTCACAGAAAAGCACCCACAAACAAGTAAACATAAAACCTCATATTATCCTCCTGCCCCAGGCTCCCTTGTCTGCTGCTTTAGAATTGCTGTCTGCTAGAGGCAGGTCTCTGAGCTGGCCAGGGCCGCCTCACTTACTGTGTCATAGTCGTACCAGGTGGCGTCCGGTATGTATGCCTTCGCTTGGTCCATGCCCTAGGGAAACAACGATGAGTAACGTGAGCACACCCCTTTACAGTTTACAAACACCTCCAGATATCACAGCACATGCTTCTCTGAACCATCCTGAGAAATTGTCCAGATACCCCAATCTGCCAATGAAAACACAGACACTCAGGTTGAGCAGCTTATCCAAAGCAGAACATAGCTAGACATAGTATTAAATTTGTTTGGATTCAATGGCACTGCACTAAGAGAAGCAAAGAAAGTTCATTTACTGAATTAGTCATGTAGTCTAATAGTTGGGAGGAGACTGAGCCAGCCAGGCCCCTAGGAGAGCCTTCCCGGTGGGCTGGTTAGCAGGACCTGTCGCCAGATGGTGTGGTTGAAACACCAGCTCAAAGGGCACAGCCGCTCTGGACAATGAGAAGCACAGACAGATGATGAGCACACACACAAGCCATTTCAAGCCCATCACAATGCCACAGCCATATGCCTAAGGACACAGGCTTTAATTTTAAGGCAATTTTGCAAAATGGAAATTGTTTTGCTTGGAGGGGCAGCAGGACCAAGAATTACTATATCTTCAATTTTCAAACTTTCATGATCTCTTTCATTTATATTCATATTTAGAGTTAACAGCAGTCACAGGTGCTCAGGATCCAGCTTTAATCAGAGCTATAGAGCCATGAGGATAAGTGTGCTACCCTGCCCCAATATTATAGACATACTTCATACAAAACAGGCGTGATGAGGAGCCCAGGCCCCCATAAGAACTGCTCATGCACCGCCCACGTGGCTGGGTCCTGGTAGAACCTAGAGAACACAGAGAGCACAGTGAGGCAGGGGAAGCCCCCATACAGGGCAATAGCACATTACGGAGCAGCTAGACCCTAACTAACCTTGTTACCACAACCAAGGTAAAGTGATACCACGATACGAAAGGGAGTCCTTAAGGATCAGGAAACTCACTCGTGGACAAGGGGCCTGGCTACAGTGTCCCCCCAGGTGTGAGCGCGGTAGAAGAGGGTGTAGAGATAGGGCAGCAGGGTGTAGCGAATGTTCAGGTAGTGCCTGGAGGAGTTCAACAGCAGCGAGTCAGCACCAAAGGCGGCGGGGTCCTGGTCCTGGGAGGAAGGAGAAGAAATTGCTGAATATTTTAATCAATTGCTGTAGATTAAAAGCTCCCTATGACAAGAAACTTTCCCAGGTGAGAGAAGCCGTGCTCTCCAAATTGCAGAACATCAAAGCATTTCCAGAACTGAAAGGGTCTTGTTCCTACTCCTTCATTTTATAAATGAGGAAACAACATTAAAGATTATGCAACTTTCCCAATGTAGACTTGCAGGCGAGTGACAGAGTGTAAGGCTGGCACTATCTATGACAGTCCCGGGTGACAAAGAAGCTCCTTGGGGGTTTCCATGGAGATAAAGTGGGCCCTGCTCCCTCCAGGGCTGCACCAATTAATTTTATAGATTGCAGCTTCTCATAATATTTAATTTGGAAAATAATACCAAGTTGTACTACTATTAAAAAAAAACATTTAAATTCATTGCCTTATAAGCCACATTGCCTACCACCATGACCTATGATCCATCTTTTCCTGTCCGTGTACTTGTATGAATTTGCAATTTAAATATTTCATGTCCAGTTTTCTCTATAATGTTTTCACCATCAAAATTTGTTTTATTTTTGCTATCCCAAAGACAGCCACCTCTATTTGTTCTCTGATACACAATGTGCAAAGAAATCATGAAGATGGTTTTTGAAAGATCTTATCCAAGAGCAAAGAAAGAACCTTTTAGAAGAGAAATCTAATTTTCTTAAAACCCAAAGATGGAAATTTTCCATCAATGGTCAGCACTCATTTGCTTCATTTTTCCATGTAATTTGGAAGACGCGAAAGATACACACACATGTCATATTTAGACTTGTCATCCTGTACTGCACTACTGGGACTGAATTTTGAATAAAATTACTGGAATTTATTACTTCCTTTTGCTCCCTAAGAGCCCATTTCTTTCCCTCTAAATAGAAATATTCCGTGAGACCACTCCATGCTTCCGACGTAGGGCTCACGAAAACCCTGAGGCCAAACACCAAAGGAAATAATGCTCCACAGCCTCCTTCACCTGGTCTTCAACTGAGAAAGTCTAGAGTTGTGATGTCTTCTCTGATGGCCACGGACCACATGGAGCTATTCGACACTTGAAATGTGTTTAGTAAGACTGAGGAACTGAACTATTAATTTTATTTGATTATAGTAAATTTAAATATAAATCTGAAAAACCGAGACAATGTAAAGTATTTTTCCATTAAACACAACTTTATTGTTTTGGTAGGATACATTTCACTTTAACTGCTAAAAATTTTGCTCACGAATTGAGATGTACTATAATTATAAAAGGCACACTGACTGTTGAAGACTTGGTAGAATGGAGAGGATATAAAACAGCTCATTAATAATATTTTGTGTTAAACACAGGTTGAAGTGACAATGTTGTGGACATATTGAGTAACATATATTAAAAATAATGTCTTCTGTTTCTGTTCACTTTTTAAATTTAAATTTAAACTAACATATGGCTCTCATTATAATTCTGCCAAACAGAGCTACTTTAGAGAAAAGAAAACAAACACTTTAATCTGGTTGCATGGGTGATCTGAGTGCTCTTACTGTATATGTCCTTTTAAGACATCTCTTCATGAAGAACACCTACTTGCTCTCAGCCACCTGCTTGGATGTTCAGAAATCGTTCATCTCTCTCTCGATCACAAGTGGCTGGGAAAGCTCAGGGATACAATATTTTGAAGGTTTGAAGGTTAATCCTTCCTAGGTTCAAGACAAAGTCTAGAGCTGGAGCTAAAACAATCATTGGGATGTTATTCTAATGAGCTTATTAAGAGCTGAGCCTCTCCATACAAAATATTTCCATTGCAGATTACTTCATTAAATACAAGGACATCCCACCTTACTTGCTCCTGCCATCACCATAAATACCTCCTTAGGAGGCACTTTGAACCCACTTCTATATACTTGCCCATCAAAAATATTATTTTGGATGGAAAAGAATGAAGGTGGGATGAGTCATGAGAAGTAGTCTTGAAATCTCCCAAACTATTCATAGAAAGATAGAATGCTGTAACAGGGTGAAAATTTTTTTTGGATCATTGGCCTGCTCCTCTCTAGATCCTTTCTCCTTGCTCTTTCATATCTATGATTGGTTTCCTTTGTATTAATTGAAATAAAATATCAATAAACTCCAATTGTCCCATCTTATATAAAGTGGTAACAGAAGTGACAGCAGCACCATACAAATTTTAACAAATCTTCTCACCTTTGTTGGTGACTTTCCAACAATAAAATCATTCAGTGTATACACACCACTTCTCACACACCCTCACCTCCATACCTTGTTTTTTAAGACTATCACTCAAGATTTACTTATG
>VSMD01109476.1:0-77942 GCA_008750895.1 Mirza zaza | reverse complement strand
AGGACCTACCTTCTTGACAGCTATCAAAAACATTTTGATTTTGGAGAGTTTTTAAAAGACCTCAGCAGGCCGGGCGTGGTGGCTCACACCTGTAATCCTAGCACTCTGGGAGGCCGAGGCAGGAGGATCGCTTGAGGTCAGGAGTTCGAAACCAGTTTGAGCAAGAGCAAGACCCCATCTCTACTAAAAAATACAAAGAAATTAATTTGTCAACTAAAAATATATAGAAATAATTAGCCGGGCATGGTGGCGCATGTCTGTAGTCCCAGCTACTTGGGAGGCTGAGGCAGGAGGATTGCTTAAGCCCAGGAGTTTGAGGTTGCTGTGAGCTAGGCTGACACCATGGCATTCTGGCCCGGGCAACAGAGTGAGACTCTGTCTCAAAAAATAAACAAATAAAATAAAAGACCTCAGCATTTACCTCTCTGGGAATTAGGTTCAGCTGTGCCTCGTAAGCCCATGTGAACCCAAGTGATCAGGGTTTGATGATTAGGGTGTTGATGCAGAGAAAACGGAGGCAGGGAGGTGATCAAGTGTACCCAGAGGTCTGCTCCCCCATCACTCACTGGGAAACCAGCTGTCACCTCAACTCTGAGTGGGAGTTTTTTCTCATGTTGTTTTAAAAATAAAAGCCACAAACCAGCTTGGGAAGAACTTTTCCTCAAGCAGAACAGAGAAGGAGTACAGAGAAAATCAGAAGAGTTGGTGAGATTATCCAGTCCACCCCCATCACTTATTAGATGAGAAAATTGAACCTGGAGATGCTGAGTGACTAGTTCAAAGTCACACAGAACAGTAGAAAAAGAGTGTCAGAACCCGGCTCAAAGCCAGGTATTCTAACTTCCAGCTGAGTGTTTTGTGTTTCAGTGTCTTAGTCTGTTTTGTGTTGCTATAACAGAAGACTGCAGACTGGGTAATTTAAAAAGAACAGATTTATTTCTTACAGTTTGGGAGGCTGGGAAGTCCAAAATCAAGGGGCTGGATCTGGCGAGGGCCTTCTCGCATCACCCCATCGCAGAAGGGAAAAGGGCCAAAGATTTCGAGGGGGTCGGGGGCACGACCTCATCCTTCACAAGGATACCATTCCCACGATACAAAGTCACTCCCACAATAGTGACATTAACCCACTCACAAGGGCAGAGCCCTCATGACCGAGTCACCCCTAAAGGTCCCCCCTCTCAACACTGGCGCATTAGCAGGAAGCGTCTTTGATCTCCGCCAACAGTCCTTTAAGTCTGTCTTTCTCCCCATCTCAGTTGCTTTTGAAAATGACGGGAAAGCTAGGTTTCGTAAAAAGGGACGTCTGGATAAAAGTCATGGTGACATTTCCACGTGCCTTTGCGCGTGCTGTCCCCAGTGCCCTGGATGCCCTTCTCTGCCCAACTGCTTGAACTCTCCTCGTCCTTCAGGACCCAAGACAATTGTGACCTTCTGTGAAAATATTCGCCAATTCTCCAGGGCAGCTGGTTGTTCCTGCTCTACGTTCCCAGGCCCCGGCCTTGCCCCGGCACTCAGAACACTTGGTGGTGGAACTGGTGCTTCTGCACAAGAGTAAAATTCCCTCAAATGCAGAGATGCACCAGATTTACCTTTGCAAGCCCAGCACATAGTTTAAGCTACAAAGGGGTGGCCTTTAGACCACAAACTCTGTGAAGAAGGGTGGTTATCATTCTACCCAGCTCCTGGCTCCCAGTGTGAGCTCAAGGAGGATTTGTTGCTGCCAAAGGAATCTGAACAGGGAATTTCTGCAGTGTGAGGAAATTCTAATCTTGCAGCCGTGGAGCTGCAAGACAGACACTTTCTGGAGGTGCCAAGCAGATCAGGCTGGCAAAAGGCATAAGAGTGGGTACCAAAAGGCATAAGAAGCTCCCGAGTGCATAAAGGCCTCCAGGGCTACAAAGCAGTTGCAAAGACGACCTCACTCAGTGCTCCTTTCATGAGGTCTGCCCCTGCTCCTTCTGCCAAGAGGACTGCTCCCAAGTCAGGTTGATCTAGACCTCAGTACTGTAAGATACGAAGGTGGTATGGAAGGAAGTAGGACAAATTAACAAATATAGGCTAGGCGCAGTGGCTCACACCTGTAATCCTAGCACTCTGGGAGGCCGAGGCGGGAGAATCGCTCAAGGTCAGGAGTTCGAAACCAGCCTGAGCAAAAGCGAGACCCCTGTCTCTACTAACAATAGAAAGAAATTAATTGCCCAACTAAAAATATATAGAAAAAATAGCCGGGCATAGCAGTGCATGCCTGTAGTCCCAGCCACTCAGGAGGCTGAGGCAGAAGGATCGCTTGAGCCCAGGAGTTTGAGGTTGCTGTGAGCTAGGCTGATGCCACGGCACCCTAGCCTGGGCAAGAGAGTGAGACTCGGTCTCAAAAAAAAAGAAAAGAAATATAAAACTGAACATATACTTATTTTGTAGGACTTAAAGGAAAAAAGAGGAATAACTACAGCCATGAAATACCCTATATACGACGAGTAACTTCGGAAAGAATTACTGACTTTCACGAAGCGGGCTGAGGTTTACTGGGCTCTGGACTTCCTTAAGCGATAGTAGAAAGGAACACACAAAATGCTGGAATGTGGGATTTCATTATCTCCAGTTTACTTTAATTTGCTTGTTTACACACACGATCTGTGTGTATATAACGGTGGCAAGAGCCATTCTCTAAATACAATCTGGTACCCAGACTATGACAGATGCACATGGAAGATGCGGCTTCAGTGAATGAGCCTCCACAAGGAGAGGCGAGAGCAGTGTGGCCCTACTCCGCGATCCCAGACGCCCCCCCCCCCCCCCCCCCCCCCCCCCCCCCCCCCCCCCCCCGCCCAAGTCTCTCGTTCAGCACCAGGTGCAACACTTTTCAAAACGATCAATACAAGACTATTGTTTTGTACAACAGGAGACCTGGACTCCAGATGGTGCCCAGAAGATGTTAGTTTCTCTGCCTTCCCTAGAGGAGCCAGAAAGTTCTAAAGGCCTTAGTCTATAAAAAAGAGGCAGGGTAGTTATCACCTGCTAAGCACGTGTGCTGGGCATTTCACACACATTCTCCTTGATCCTAACAGAATCATCTCCACCTTACAGATGAGGAAAATGTAGGACCAACTGCCTTGCTCATACAGATACCAGCAGTGGTGCCAGAACCCGCATCTCACGTTTGCCTGAGCCCAGAGTCTTCCACTTACGCCGCGCTGTCTCTCGCAGGGACAGAGAGCATGCTCCCAGGAACAGACAAGGCGCCGAGCATGAGCAGGACGCTCGGCAATCGACACTTGCCACGTGGCGTGAGTTCAGGGCTGAGCCCGAGTCAGACCCACATGAGAAGAATGTCTGGGGATTTAAGTGTGACAAAGAACTTCTGGAGTCACCCTGTGCCTATTGCCTTTTGGTGCTGAACATGAAACTTAGGAGAGATTTCAATCCCTTCAGCAAGCCCCTGCCATCTGCCACCCTCCCCCCCCCGACTCCCACCCCTAGTTTATGGATGTGAACTCAAGGTGGCAAAAAATCCTCCCTCACTGGATACATCACATCTTGCCAATGCTTCCAAAGCACCATGGGGACACCTCTGCTAGCACATTGCCTGTGTTTCTGTCCCTTTTGGGTATAACGTATCATGCCTCACCTTTTGATTGATGAAGTTAACTTGCTCAATTGGATATAAAATATTTTAAATATATCTTTATATTAATAAAATTTACCCTCAAACTCCTAACAACCTAAGCTTGAATCAGAGCTTATAAGTAGTGCTAGCACCAGGCTTGACTGAGGAGAGGGGCATCTAAGTGGCTTTAAGAATGAACCCAAGCAGCTTAAAGGAGATGGCTGGGGAGAGGGGAGGGGCTGTCCCAACGCAGAGTGTGGAACTGTGCCTTCGTGGGAGGCAGGTGACAGGATTTCTAACCCTTCCTAGCACTCTCACAGTGGAGGCCACAGAGTGACAAGGTTGGAAACTGAGGAGTGTGCAAAGGGGAAAGGAAAGGTCAACTGATTTCAAGGCCAGATGAGCAGGCCCAGGTTTGGTTTGGTTGGCAACACAAGTAAAAGGGGGCGGGTGCACAAGGACTCGGCTAAAAAAAAAAGGGGGGGGCGTGGCCAAAGTCATGCCACCATCTAATAAGGATTTTGAAACAGGTTGGCTTTTTGCCACCAGATGGAGGCATTTTATAATACTTCGCTTCTGAATTATCATCATCTCGTCCAAAAGGTAAAAATGCTCTGGGCCACAGCAGAGTGATCAATGCAGCCAGCACGTGATCCCGAGACATTGTTCAGTCTGTATCACTGCTCTGTGGTCAGCAAAGTTTCAGTGAAAATATGTATTTTGCAAAATTACTTTGACTCAGCTTAAAATTCATCAGGTTTTTATTTAAAATGCCTGCTTTCTGGTTTTATTCTTAACAGAGAAAACAGCCCCATGAGGTGGAATTTAATACTATAAGCCCAGAGTTCGGTTTATAAAAAGTAAATTAGTGTTCTTAAAAAAAAAAAAACCCTCAAAACAATCTACGTGTACCAAAGTGCAGCACTGGAGTTGTCAGTTATTTTCAGGAGTTTTGTCAACAAAGAACAAATGCCGTAGCTGTCATTAAAACTATAAAGTATTCACTCAAAATAGAATAAAAAGGATTACCTTATTGCTCCAAAAACCAACAAATAATAACAGACAACACAGACAGAAAATGTCATTGTTCACTCCATAACAATCATCCAACACTTGCTGCAGAGGCACTGCAGTTTCACGGGCCTGTTTTGGTGGCTTACCATGAGCCAGTTGCGACTGATATAGAACATTCCACGAATGAAACAAATACTACAACAAGAGAGTGTCTTTCAGGCATTGGGTGCTTTATAAAGAACCCTGCCAGAAATAAATGCTCAAGCAAAATCGGCCCGAGGGAAATGCTGTCAAATAACAGCATTCGCAGCCATTAAAATCAAAAGGCAACTGGAGTCGGGGAGACGGAGCAGAGTCCTGAGGCTCCTGCCTCCCCCTCAGCCACACGACAGGGCTTTCCTGATCCTGCCCTTTCGCTCTCCCCTCTAGGGACAAAGGGGTGTTCCAGATTAAGGCCAAGTCTTAGCAGGACAAAACGTGCCTGACCGGGAACAGTGGTGACTGTGACACAGGTGACATCGCCAAGAATAGCCTGAGGACTAAAGTCACTCCCCAGACTCCACAACCGCCCACCCGAACCGCCCACAAAGCTTCCTCTCTGATGTAGGATCAATAATTTAGCCAAATAACTAAGCAAAACAAATGAAAAATATATCGCCACTGTCCTGCTGTCCCCCCTTCTGTTGCTCTTTTATTTCTTGTAACTGTCTTGCTTCAAATTCAAACTGGAGCTCTGGGGAGGAAGTCCTGGGGAAAAGGATTTCAGGTACCAAAACCCGTACGTGCCATACCAGCTCAGCAAACCAAAAAAGGTGCCAAACGCTTTCTGGGACAAGTTGTGGAAATAAATGGCCGTGCACAGAAACATCAACACCCAAATGCAAGTCAGGACGCCCAGGGCGACCACCAGGGAGGTGATGGCAGTGTGGAGGTGGTGGCTCCGGTCTGTCTTTACCTCATGCAGCACGGACATCTCCTCCACGATCATGAGGGCACAGAAGGTGAGCAGGAAGGCGTGGCCGGAGATGTCAAAGCCGTGCCAAAAGCCGCCTTCCCTGTGGCAGTGCTGCTTGCTCTGGTACTCCTGTCTGATCCCCTCCAGGGCCGGCGAATGGTAGCAGCTGCCCGTGTAGTGCTCGATGTTGGTGAAGAGGGACGTGCAGACATACCAGATGGCCGTGCCCACGAGCAGGGTGCTCAGCCGCCGCAGGACCAGGCCGGCCTTGCCTGTCAGGTGGTAGTTGGTGAGGGCAATGAAGGGCAGGAGGAGACAGAATGTCCAGGCCCAGGCCAGTTTGACAAAATACCTGACAGAGGAGGAAAGTGGAAGTGAAGACATGGAACACGGCAGAGGAGAAACAATGTCATGACTCAGGTGTCTAGCCTGCCAAGGGAGGGAAAATGAGAAAACTTGATCAAAGCTACAGATCATAACAACTATCACATTCTTCATTGACTTAGCTTCTCTTACTAAGTACTTTAAATGTATTATTTAATCCTTAAACAACTCTACGAAGTAGGTACAGTTATTATCCCCATTTTACAGACAAGAAAACTGAGGCATAGAGAAGTGTCATGTCCAAAGTGGAGGCGGTATGTGGTGGAGCTAGGAATCTAATCCAGGGTCTGTGGTCTCAAGCACTATGTTATTTACCAGGAAAGCACCGACTAAATGTCACGAGCTTTCACACACATTCACTTTCCCATAGAACACTCACAATTACCCTGGGAGGAAGGTTTCATTGTCCCACTTCATAGACAAGGAATCTGAGGATCAGAACAGTTCAGTACCTTACCCAGGGTCACACTCATACAACCAACAAGCACAGATTAAACCACAGTTTGGCCAGCCCCAAAGCCCACACTTTTTCTGCCATACCATGGTTGTTTCCTAAATGGCAGAAATAGCCTTGGAACAAAGAGCTTTACTTCAAGCCAAAAGATTCAGCTTCAAATCCTGACTCTGACTTAACTTGTTACTACACCTCTCCAGGCCTTGGTCCCCTTAGCAGTTAAACAGAGCTGGGGGGAACCAAATGATTTTTAAGACCCCTTCCAGATCCAATGATCTACTAGTTCCCTTCCATTAATTATAACAGCACAGAGGCTTGGAACGAAATGCCTGACTCCATGGCTACCCCCAAACAGACTCGTCTGTCAGGCTGCTTGGCTGCTAGCTCACCCAGGCCAGATACGGCAGCAGCTGCCCTGTCTGCCTCCTGTGCTCATGAAGGGTGGCTGACCTGGGGACCAGCTGCAGTAAACATTTGACCCAGAACTTGGGGCTACCACCACTTTCATAATCTATTCTTAGCCCAGCCTCTCAGGGTGGGTGAGGAAGGAACGTGGGCCAAGGACAGAAGGACTCTTTCCTAGGTTCCAACAGTTTCTCAGGCACCGCCCAAGCGCCTGTCACTAAAACCTCCACTGGGACTGATAAGGAAAATATTGCCAGAGCCGAGACCTGTCAGGCATTTCATGAAGCTGCCTGGGAGAGAAACCAAGAGTATAAGTTAGATAACCAACGTTGGGCTGACTTTCAGAAGATGCTGGAGACACTAATTCTACAGAAAAATTAGGCTCACATCATAGGAGCAGTTTTATCTTTCAGAGTTTCCCTTTATTATCGCAACTGTGTTTTCTGTACGATAAACTTACAATCCAAGAGGGTTTTTTTTTTTTTGAAAAAAAAATAAATAAATAAAAGAAAGAAAGAAAGAAAAAGAAAAGGAGTGGGTTGGTGTCATTAAGATGTTTCCAAGAGCCCAGCTGGGATTGCATTTCTGGGCCACTGCCACGCACTTCGGGTGGCTGAGAAGGGCCAAGGACCGAGAGATCCAAGGGAAAGGTCACAGAGTGCAGGCTCCATTCCTCTGTGAGTATCTGGGCGTGGGGGCTCTGTCACAAGTTGGGGCGAGGCTCTCAAAGGGGGGGATCTTTCACAGATGCTGACGGGATTCCCTCACGAGCTGGGAGGGATCTCCTCACACCGGCAAGCAGGAGGGAGGTGGCGTCTCCCAAGCAGGGCAGCGGCCAACTCCCAACTCCAAGGAGCCGGGGAGCAGCGACCGGGCCGGTTCGCCGCCCGGCCACCGGCCACCGCACACCCCTACCCGCAAACACAGGCGTCCTCACGACCCCGCTCCTCCCCGCCGGCCCCGCCTCGGCAGCTCGGCTGTCCTATCCGGTCTGCGAACACGAGCCGCTAGTGACACCAGCCATTCCGGGGCGCTCGGCCGCGCGCAGATGCCGCCGTCCCGGCCGGGAGGACGTCGCCTCCCGTGACTCGTCCGCCAGGCAGCCAGCCCCCGGCTCCCGGGACCAGGCGGCAGCGGGCGGCGCCGGCGGGGACGCGAGGGGCCCGGGCGCACTCACACGTTGAGGACGTTGCGCTTGTTGCTCAGGTAGCTTTCGGGCAGCGGAGACAGCTCCTTGAGGAGGGAGCCCCCCAGCATGGAGGCCACCAGCGCCCACGGCAGGTAGCGCCGCACGGCCGCCCGCACCAGCGTCCCCCGGAGGAACCACGCGCAGCGCTCCAGGTGCTCCATCCCCGACCTCGTCGGCCACCGTCTCACCCTTCGCCCGGGCGGGCGCCGCCGTCTCCATTCGAACGCATGCGCGCCGCCCGCGGGCCCCGCCCCGCCCCGCCCCTCGCGGGGTTCCCACGCGCTCCCCCTCGTGGCCACCGGCGGCCTCTGCAGCGTGCGCGTCTCCGAGCTCCCCTCTCCCTGCGCCCGCCCCGCCGCCTGGCGACGCGCTCCGGGTACTGCAGGCTCCAGAGAGCCCTGCGTCCGGCCCTGGTCTGCGCAGGTGGGAGCATTTGCTGGAGGTTGCGGGGAATAAACGTAGCCCTGCAGGAACTGCGGCGGTGGTCACAGCATCGTTTAGTCTCTCTTGGAGACTTGGAGACACTGCCTCCATCTGAGCCTCAGTTTCCTCATCTGTTAAAGTGCAGGCGACAAGAGGAGATCAGCCTTTCCCAAGAGTGAGTTCATGAACTCAGGGGTTCAGGATGATGTTGGTTCAGGCACAGGGACATGAGATGGAATTTCACTAAATAGCTATTAAATGTAAATTTAAATTGTTAAATTTATTTTCACTTTTAAAACAGCTTTGTATATTGGATGAAAACGGTGGATGGAGAGGGTTAATGGAGATCACCTGAGGGTGTTGCTGACGCAGTGTAATGCCCAATTGAGCATTTCCCAGCCTTGATTATTTCTTTGGTCCTGTATTGGTCTCCTGTGGCAGCCATAACATATTACCATAAACTCAATTTAAAACATCAGAGACTTGTTCTCTCACGGCTCTGGAAGCCAGAAGTCCAGAATCAAGGCGTCTGCCTGGTTGGTTCCTTCTGGAGTTTCTGCGGGAGAACCCCTTCCATGCTTCCCTCCTAGCCTCTGGTGACTGCCAGGGATCCCTGCGTTCCTTGGCTTGTCGCTGCACAACTCCAGCCTCCGCCCCCAGCTTGGCTGTCTCCCCTCTGTGTCTCTGTGTGGCTGTCTTCTCTCCCGTTATAAGGATACTGGTCATTGGATTTAGTGCACTAAATCCTAACTCCAGGATAATCTTATTTTGAGATCTTAAATTTAATTACATCTGTAAAGACTATTTCCAAATAAGGTCACATTTCCAGGTACCAGGCATTAGGATTTGGACATATATTTTTAGAGGTCATCATTCAACCCATTGCAGCCACCTTAACTACTCTTGCTATGTCTATATACCTCCAATTCTATTATTTATTTAATACTGTCTTTAAACAACACACATTTTTAACCTATACTCACTGAATAGCCTCCCCAGCAAACTTATCCATGAAATCATGGATTCTGTGTGCCAGTTGTATTTCTCGTATTACAAAGAAAACATTTCTATCAAAATAGTCGTCAATGCTAGCCACCCAAAATAATCTCGTATCCCTATATGAGGGATGGCTGCCACACTTTGGGCAACACTTGTCTGACTTATGCCTAAAATGGACAGATGTTTAAAGTCTTGTGCAAAGAATCAACAAATTAATGAAAATAAAAGTAACAATTCATTAAAATCACTGTAAGATTACCTTCATATCTGTAAATTACATTTATCCGATCAGAGTTCTTACGTAGCAAGATGTCTCTGGGCCTTCCAAAAGCTAGGTTTTAGAAAGAAAATAGAGGGATAATTATTTCAATTTGGCTTTTCACGATTGGGAATAAAAACTATACAGCCAGAAAAGTGCCATTTGTGAAGGCAGCTTGTAAATAGTATCTGACACCTCTAGCACCTTACGGTTAGCAGGTGCTCAGTTATTAATATTATTATTTTCTGTAGGAAACAGCTTGGTAGTTAACAGCAGAGAGGCTGGGCCAGGCACGGTGGCTCACGCCTGTAATCCTAGCACTCTGGGAGGCCGAGGCGGGTGGATCGCTCAAGGTCAGGAGTTCGAAACCAGCCTGAGCAGGAGCGAGACCCCCGTCTCTACTATAAATAGAAAGAAATTAATTGGCCAACTAATATATATAGAAAAAAAAATCAGCCGGGCATGGTGGTGCATGCCTGTAGTCCCAGCTACTCGGGAGGCTGAGGCAGGAGGATCGCTTGAGCCCAGGAGTTTGAGGTTGCTGTGAGCTAGGCTGATGCCACGGCACTCACTCTAGCCTGGGCAACAAAGCGAGACTCTGTCTCAAAAAAAAAAAGAGCAGAGAGGCTGGATTCAAGTGCCAGCTCCACCTCCTTATTGGCTGGGTGGTTCCCCCAGTGAAAATCCAGATGCTGACCCCCAACCTAAGGAAGGGGGAAAGAAGACTGCTGGGAACAGAAACAGGAAACATCACCTCAAGGGACAATCACCAAGGTACCTCCTGAAAGTTTTAGGATTCGTATTTCTGTAAAAAGGAAATGAGTTGGTTTCATTTGAAACTATGCAGCTTCACTCCTGTAGATTTTTGAAGACTGAGTTAAATCCCGACCTGAAAAAGTGTTGCAGGTGTCTAGGGAAGTTTTCGTATTTTTAAAAAACTCCAACCCATGTTAGGAAATCCATATTTATGTTGTGAGTCCAATGATGTGCTGGAGCCCACTCATACCGGCCTGTGAGAGCTGATCGTCAAATTTTCAGAACTTTTGTAAGCCAATTGTTAAATGCGGCCAAATTTAAAGAATTGCATTATATAAACCAGCAGGCTCAAAATCAATATGCAAAACTCATCACTTCCTGATTATATTACTATGTATTATTACCTGTGCTCTTGGGGTTACTTACATCTATTGTACCTATATGGCACGCTCCTGGGCAACTCTTCCCAACTCTGTGTCCAGTGATGTCACACTGGCCCCTTGAAATCAGCCGTGGTGGGAGTATTTACACTATGGAAATTGGCAAGTGCTACCTATCAGGGCTTTATTTGGTTTGTTTACATTGGGTTGCAACTCCATTTGAATTGAAGCCATAGGTTGGCTGCAGATATAAGAATCCAACAAAAATCAATTAAAGCATTCTATGAGAATTAACTAGCTGTATTGACAATAGAGAGTATATATTTCATTATTTGTAAATAATGTGCTATACATTCTATTAAGAAAAAAATTGTAACAAACTTATGTATGTTTATATTTAAACATGTTTTCCTAGAGAGCCAGTTGTTAAACATTTATCAACAAACCACTGGTCATGATCCAGTACACACATAAAAACATATATGTATTAATAGCATATAAGTGAATATATATGCCGATAGATATATTGATATAAATATAGCTCCATTTTTCATAGAAATAGAAACAACAATCCTAAAATTCATATGGAATCACAAAAAACCCTGAAGAACCAAGGCAATCCTGATGAAAAAGAACAAAGCTGAAGGCATCAGGCTGCCTGAATTCAAACTACACTACAAATGACAGTAATTAAAACACCATGACAAGCCGGGCACAGTGGCTCATGCCTGTAATCCTACCACTCTGAGAGGCCAAGGCAGGAGGATCGCTTGAGCTCAGGAGTTTCAGACCAGCCTGAGCAAGAGTGAGACCCCCATCTCTACTATAAATAGAAAGAAATTAGCCAAACAACTAAAAAAATAGAAAAAAATTAGCTGGGCACGGTGGCATATGCCTGTAGTCCCAACTACCTGGAAGGCTGAGGCAGAAGGATCTCTTGAGCCCAGGAGTTTGAGGTTGCTGTGAGCTAGGCTGACATCGCAGCACTCTAGCCCAGGCAAGAGAGTGAGACTCTATCTCAAAAACAAAACAAAACAAACACACACAAAAAAACAGTATGACAGTGGCATAAAAATAGACACATCAACTAATGGAACTGAGTAGAGAGCCTAGAAATGAATCCATGCATGCATGGTCAATTGATTTTTGACAAAGGTGCCAATAATACACAATGGGAAAAGAACAGTCTCTTCAATAAGTGATGTGGGAAAAACTGGATATCCATATGCAGAAAAATGAAACTGGACCTTAACTCACACTGTATACAAAAACCAACTCCAAATGGATTAGAGATTTAAACATAAGATCTGAAACTGTAAAACTATTAAGAGAAAACATAGGGGAAAAACTACACAACATTGGTTGGTCTGGGTGATGATATTTTTGGATTCAATCTCAAAAGTACAGGCAACAAAAGCAAAAATAGATAAGGGAGATGACATCAAAATAAAAAGTTTCTGCACAGCAAAGGAAATGACTAACAGAGGGAAGAGACAACCTACATATTGGGAGAAAATATTTGCAAGCCAGCCATCTGATACGAGGCTAATATCCAAAACATATAAGGAATTCAAACAATTCTATAGAAAGAAAACAAACATTAAAAAATGGGCAAAGGACCTGAATAGACATCTCTCAAAAACTTTCAAAGACATAGAAATGGCCAATAGGTATATGAAAAAATGCTCAACATCACTAATCATTGGGAAAGTGCAAATTAAAATCACAATGAGATTCATCTTACACCTGTCAGAATGGATATTACCAAAAAAACAAAAAAGAACACATGTTGGCAAGGATGTAGAGAAAAGGGAACTCTTAAACACTGTTGGTAGGAATATAAATTAGCACAGTCATTATGGAAAACTGTATGGAGATTCCTCAAAAAACTAGAAATAGGATTACCATATAATCCAGCAATCCCACTTCTGGGTTACCCAAAAGATTTGAAATCAGTATGTCACAGAGATGTCTGTACCCCCATGTGTATTGCAGCATGGTTCACAATAGCCACGTTACGGAATCAACCTAGGTGTCCATCAGTGGATGAATGGGTACAGAAAACATGGCACATATTAATATATACAATGGAATACCATTCAGCCATTAAAAAAAAAAGAAATTCTGTCATTAGTGACAACTTGGGTGGAATTGGAAAACATGCTAGTGAAATAAGCCAGGCACGGAAAGACAAATAATGTGTGTTCTCACTTACATGTGGAATCTAAAACACTCAAACACATAGAAACAGAGAACAGACTGGTGATTACAGAGACTGGAGGGTACAGGGAATGGGAAGATGCTGGTAGGTGTACAAAGCCTCAGTTGGACAGGAGTAAACTGGGGATATTTTTGAGAGCCATTGCACAGCAAGCTGAATAAGTAAACAATAAGTATATCGTACATTTCAAAATTGCTAAGAGAGTAAATTTCAAATGTTCTCAATGCAAAAAAAGATAAGTATTTGAGGTAATGAATATGTTAATTAGCTTCATTTAATTATTCCACGTTGTATTCCTAAATTATAACACCACTTTATACCCCATAAATATATACAACCATAATTTGTCAATTTACAATAAAAATTTTTAAAAAGGAAGTATATGTATGGTCTTGGACCTCACGATATTTAAAATCTAGTGAGAGTGATTATCATTAATTTATTCAACCAACTAACATTTATTAACAACTTACTCTTCACTGAGCATTGGACTAGATGTTGAAGCTTCTAACGTTTTAGGCGAGTTTCCTTAATAACTGCAGATTCATTACCCTTTAAAAACATAGTCTCCCAGTTTCGAGACAGAATATACAAGATGAGCTTGAATCCTCTTGTCGAACCAGAAAGTAGCTGTTGTTAAAGCAAGTAAGAAGAAGGCCATTAGCCTGAGGTTGTCCCTGTACCCAGAGCTCTTATGTAAGCAAACCAAAGCTTAACTTGGAGGTGTATCTTGTAATGGACATAGAAACAAAACAAAACAAAAACAGCCTCAGTCAATCATAAATAGCCAACCAGCCAACTGGTTGTATAACTAGGGACTTCCCATCACACCATACCCAAATAAGGTAAACACCTACCTGTGGCCAGACAGGTAATTTCTCTACTTTGCTTTTGTGTTCAGCCTACAAAAGCTTGCTGTTCATACTGCTAGTAGAGTGCAGCTCTCTGAACCTCTTCTGGTTTTGAGTGCTGCCTGTTTCATGAATCAGTCTTTGCTCAAATAAACTCTATGAAATTTATTTTTTCTGAAGTTTTTCTTTTAACAGTTGCCATAAGCTCTCAAAGATTGCTAAGGTGGGGAGAACACAGGAGTTAACAGAAAGCCCTCCCACAGGCTGAAGATGGGGCATTTTGAGTGTAAATAATAACTGCACTAGATGGAACATTAAACAAATATGTTCAACTCCAGAGGTTCATAAAAAAAAAAAAAACTAATGGCCACTTTTGAAGGAAACAACTCATTATTTTGAAAACTATTAATAATAAATAAAAGGAAAGAATCAAGCATTTTCCTGCCTTTTCTATGTGAACTGAACCACTGAGTAACCAAAGAGTAGGTGAGTTTCTTTTTATAGAAATGTCCCAACTAATAAATGAAGATGGAATGATAGAATCAGAACATCACCATATGCAACATGGAAGTAAAATGTTTGGTTTGAAATATAGGTGAGCCACATTCAATAAAGAAGAGTCAGTTGCAGATATGCATAAAAAGAAAGGTTTAACAAAATACTCATCAGCACTTTAAACTAAATCTCTACACCAGGCACGGTGGCTCACACTGCAATCCTACCACTTTCAGAGGCTGAGGCGGGAGCATCGCTTCAGGCCAGGAGTTCAAGACCAGCCTGAGCAACATAGTGAGCAACTGCCATCGAAATGAAAAGACAAGCAAAAGTGACTTTCAAAAATTTCAAAACGTGTTTATTTGCACAAGATATTTCAATCTGAGAGATTTCTCAGATTTCAAGATAAACTCTATAATCTCCAAACTCTTGGGGAAAAAAATGACATATATATGGGGTTTGCTTATGAAATTGCATCTAACATTCAAAAAGAAAATGTGACGTTTTTGAGGCAGACATATCTTTGGTTATAGTTCATTTCTGTAGTAAACATGAAGTTACTCACTTCTGTAAAATCCGACTCTAAGAAACCTAAAATATAAAATGTTGGACAAAGGTTAAAATTATGATATCTGATTTAAAAAATTTACACCTTGTAAGGTGAATTTTTAGAGATTTAGGTTTTTTTATTTTGTTTTTTTGAGACACATTGTCTATCTGTTGCCCAGGCTAGAATGCAGTGGTGTCATAGCTCACAGCAACCTCAAACTCCTGGGCTCAAGAGATCCTCCTGCCTCAGCCTCCTGAGTAGCTGGAACTATAGCCATGTGCCACTATGCCCGGCTAATTTTTAAATTATTTTTAGAGATGGGATCTTGCTATGTTGCCCAGCCTGGCATTTACTTATTTTCTGCTTTTAATTTATTCAACAACAACAAAACATTTCTGTGAATGTTTTGTTGTTGTTGAATAAATTAAAGAATCATTATTAACACACAGCTAATAAATTAATCATTATTAACATTATTAACACATAGCTCTAAAGGAAATTATTTTTGAATTTAAATTGCTTTTTTACAAACAGACGAGAAACAATAGAAAATAATAACTTTTTTTTGATCTTAAGGAGTTTGTAAGATTATACATCTATGTGAAAGGGGTTTTCTGGTCCATAGAAGTCCCAAAGATGTTGCAATAAAATGATAATGGGCTAAGCAAAGGATGCTTAGGGTCACAGGGGACAGGCCCCCGTAGGGCCAGGGAAGGGTCAGCAAAGAGTTCTTGGAAGAGATGATTTCTGTCTGAGCCGAGATCTGAAGGATTGGCTAGGGATTGGCCAGAGCAAGAGTGGGCAGTGGTCATTTCAGGAGGAACAACCAGCAGGTGCCTTTTGTCAGCTGGCGTGCATGAAATCACTCACTGCGGGTTGGGCTGGGGGTAGGCAGCCCGCTACTGGCCAGCGAGCAGGAGGATTCAGCCCCGGAACCAATTCCTTCCTTCTGAGCTCTCCTCTGCAATGCCTCCCCCATCATTAACCTCTGGCTGCCTCTCCTTCTGGCCCGAGGGGATGACTAGTCACTCCCTGGGGTGAAGCAGCTGAGCAAAGCTGGTGTCTGCCAGAGGCCAGGCTGCCTGGCTGTCTAACTGGGAGGGGCTCATATCCACTGGGGGTGCCCTGAATCCCCCAGAGCCCCAGGCTACCCTCTATGACCCAGTTGAGCACAGGGTCAGCAGGGCTGGAGCTGATGGACAGGGATCTGCCTTTGCTCATCTGCAGGCTGCAGAGCAGGTGGCAGGAAGGGTTCCTGGGACCCTACACACCCCAGCAGCCTTGAAGCCGCTTCTGCTCCGTTCTCTGGCCACTGTCTACTGCAGACCCAGGTCTCTCCTATCTTAGACAGCCACAGGGCCAAGGCCTGGGAGGAGGCGGAGCTTTTGTTGCCTGAAAGAGCATTGGCAAAACTAGAAAGAAAATCAGTGGGTACCCCAGTGTCGGGATGGCACTTACCTATAGGGTGGAAGGAGGGCCCTGGGATCCAGGGCTTTCAGCGGTGCAGACATGTTCTAGTTCATTACCTGGTGGGCAGACCATTGGTGTTTGCTCTAAAAATATTCATTAAGCTATACATTTATATTTTTAAAGTCTTATATATTTGTTATATTTCACAATAAAAAACAACAGGGAGCACCAGACCGGGAATAAAATGCCTAGGTTTTAGGAAGAGCCACTTATTTTACTGAGCCTTAACTAAGTGCCAGGCACTGTGCTAAGTGCTTAAGTGTTTTTGACTCTCCTTGCTCACAACAACCCCATGGGGTAGATGTGTCCATACTGTTATTACTCCATTCTACAGATGGAAACACTGAGGCACAGAGAAACTAAGAAACTTACCTAAGGTCACACAGCTAGCAATCCTGTAGAGCTGTAATTCAAATTAAGGTCCGCGTGCCCCATGGGGCAAGGCACTTGACCACTATGGCTCACTGTCCTCTAGGTCTGGAGGTGCCACTCTGATCTCACCCGCCTTCTGACAGTAAAGACTGGCATGGCCATAGCACTTTGCACAGTTTGTCAGGTCACCGTTGGCAAGGTTTCAAGGCCATGTAGTACATTGGTTAGGAACACAGTTGGCCAGACATGGGTTCAAGTCCAGACTCAGCATTTATTACCTGCATATCTTAAGGCGAGTCTCTTCAGCTCTGTTTCCTCGCCTAAAAAATGAGAACGGTGTGGTAACTTCACTGCCTGGGTAAGTGTGGGAAATCTTATTTCATTTGTGTCTGGTATACAGTAGGTGCACAATAAACAGTCACCTCTAACACAAAGATGCTCGCCTCTGCTCCTAATGGGTTGTGAAATAGGCCAGGCAAGGTGTCACCGTCCCGTGGCTCAGTTCTCACGCACCCGCCCTGCTGGATTCTTAGGGTCCAGCCCAGAGGTGGCCGCGGGGGCCGGCTCAGGGATGTGGGGGGCCCACTGGCCGGCTGGGAGGCTTTTTAGCTCCAGCTGCGCCGGCAGGCGACACAGAGGCCACAGCGGCTACACCTGTGGGTGCAGCTGTCCCGACCGGCCGGACCTGGGCGAGGATTTCCCGGTACTGGGGGGGGGGGGCACCGGCTTCGCCCCGGGACTGCCGGGCGCCCCCTCCTGGTCAACCGCGCCAGGCCAGCCCCCGCCCTCCCCTCTGCCAACCCCGCCCCTCTGGCACCCCGGGTGGGAAGAGGCTCTGCCCCTGAAATGGCGCTGGCCCATCTTCCAGGTGCCCCCCCAATTTTTAGAAGGGTCTAGTCCTCTCTAATGCGCAGGTGGGTGAGGAGCTCCCTGGCTCAGTCCGGAGAACACCCTGCTCGGCATCCTTAGTGGAGGGGAGATGGGCAAGGACACCTGGGGGCACTCCCCCTGGTTTCAGGGTTCTGGGGGGCTCTGTGAGAAATCAGCTCCTAGGAAGTTGGACCGGGACAGGTGCCCCCTTTCCCTGGAGGACTGAGCTCTGATCCGGTCTCCCCACCTCCCTCCCCCACACCCTTACCCTCCATCCCTCTACAGGACGCCAGGACTGGGCACGGGCAAAGCATTCGAGGCCTCCAGCCCTGCGAGAACTGGCTTCTCCTTACTTCCGTGCCCATCTCTCCGTCCTATCTCCATTCTCTCAGAGGAGTCTCGCCATGTGGCCTGCTGGCCTTGAATGCCTGGGCTCAAGCTGTCCTCCCGCCTCGGCCTCCCACGTGAGCACCTGGACGACAGGCCTGAGCCACCTCGCCAGGCTTCCGTTCACCCCTTACACTCTCTTTACCCTCCGGGTTCTCCCTGAGCTGGCCTTCTGCAGTTCTCCAAATGAGCCCAATTCCCTCCAGCCTCGGCATCCGTGCGTGGGGCCACCTGGCCTTGCCCTGCGTGTCCCGTCTCCCCGTCTGTCCAGCCGTCCCTGTCGCTCAGCTGGCCTCCACCTACCTCTCCGTTTCCTGCTTCCTGCTCGCCTGTTACCGCCATGACTAATGAAATGTTTTGAAAATTCTTGGGCTGTAGCTCTTCCACAAGAAGTTTAGGATCAGCTTTCCAACTTCCTTCAGAAACCGTGTCGGAATTTTGATTGAGATTATATTGAATGTATAGATGAATCTGGAGTGAACTGGCGACGCACGTAAGTTTACTGATAATGACGCGATGTGAGTCACTGAGGATACAGAGACAAACCAGACATAGCTCCTTCCCACAAAGAGCTTATCTGTTTATGTTCTTCCTTTTTGGTTCGTTTTATTTTGTAAGAGGAGACCTCATTGGGCCCATTTTACAGATTGGGGACTGAGGCTCGTGAGTTGAGGTTGTGACAGTGAGGAAGTGGTGGGGCCAAGACCCCCCCCCCCCCACCTACATCTGTTTGGCTCAAGAATCCGCCCATGCAGTCGGTTAGGGCCGTGGGTTTGGTGCGTGTCATCTCCGTGTGTTCGCGGGTAGGGTGTGTTTCCACGCACACAGAGCGGAAAAGCTTCTGTATGTATGTATGTATTTATTTATTTATTTTGAGACAGAGTCTCGCTTTGTTGCCCAGGCTAGAGTGAGTGCCGTGGCATCAGCCTAGCTCACAGCAACCTCAAACTCTCGGGCTTAAGCAATCCTGCTGCCTCAGCCTCCCGAGTAGCTGGGACTACAGGCATGCGCCACCATGCCCGGCTAATTTTTGTTTTTTTAATATATATTAGTTGGCCAATTAATTTCTTTCTATTTATAGTACAGATGGGGTCTCACTCTTGCTCAGGTTGGTTTTGAACTCCTGACCTCGAGCAATCCGCCCGCCTCGGCCTCCCAGAGTGCTAGGATTACAGGCGTGAGCCACCGCGCCCGGCCAAGCTTCTGTGTTTAAAGATGAGTGTGCTGTGGGGTTGAGGGGGGCGTAGGTGCGTCTGCTCCACTAAACGATGACTTCTGTTTTCTTTAGACAGAGTCTCACTCTGTTGCCCAGGCTAGAGTGCCGTGGGGTCAGCCTGGCTCACAGCAACCTCAGACTCCTGGGCTCAGGCAATCCTCCTGCCTCAGCCTCCCAAGCAGCTGGGACTACAGGTGTCTGCCATCATGCCCGGCTAATTTCTTTCTATTTTCAGTAGAGACAGGGGTCTCGCTCTTGCTGAGGCTGGTCTGGAACTCCTGACCTCAAACGATCCTCCTGCATCGGCCTCCCAGAGTGCTAGGATTACAGGCGTGAGCCACCACGCCCGGCCTAAACAGTGACTTCTATTTATGTTGGTGTCGGAGTCCTTAGCTATGTGTGCACAGTGTTGGGGGGTGTTAGTGAGTATATTGGGGAGGGTATTTATGTGTATTGGGTAGAAGGTCTGTCTTGGGAGGACAAGAAAGGGTTATTTATGAGATGTGTGTTGTTTTTCATTACATAGGATTTTAATTTTATACTGTGTTGAAAGAACTCTTTTAAATTAAACAAAGATTTTTTTTTACCATATAAAACTCTAAAATTTTTTATCGTGGCATAACTTATTATAAGTGCCCAAGTCTTAAGTGTACAACTAGATGAATTTTTACATAAGTACAATTCACCCATGTAATCACCGCCCAGGTAAAGCTATGAAACACACACTGCACCCCAGTAGGAGCTCGCTCCTGCCCCCTCTGAGTCAGTATCCCCCAAAATAGCCCCTGTTCTGACCTTCATGACCCTAAGTTAGTTTTGCCTGTTCTTGAGCATCTTGGAATGACACAGTGTTTCTTTGGGGGGAGGTTAATAGCTAATGTCGAACAAAATTTTGCCTTATATGCTAAAAAAACTTTCCGTATCTCACTGAATTTCTCATAATAGCCAAAGAAAGCAGCACCTATTTACTCTTCCCATTTTATGGATCAGGTGACTGAGGCTCAGAGCTCATCCGGGTCCCTCAGCGCTAATCGACTTTGTAGTTCTGCTCCTGTAGCGTTGGCTTCTCTGAATCTGTCGTGAGTCCTTTGCAGGCCCCCTTACTGGGTCAGGGACTGCCACCAGCAGCCCAACCGCCACTGTGCTGTGGAGACACATCAGCTGTGGGGGCAAGTCCCGGCTCCCAGATTTATATGCTTCTTTGAACTTCAGTGTCCTCAACCGTTAAAAGAAGATTAAAGTCTTCGCACGTGGTTAAGGCAGTAACAGATGGAAAGTGTCACTGGATAAATTACTACTGATTTTTTTTTTTTTTTTTTGAGACAGGGTCTTGCTCTGTCACCGAGGCTAGAGTGTAGTGACATCATCGTAGCTCACTGCAACCTCAAACTCCTGGGCTCAAGTGATTTTCTAGTCCTTAGCTGGGACTACAGGCATGTGCCACCACACCTGGCTCATTTTTCTATTTTTTGCAGAGATGGGGTCTCACTCTTGCTCAGGCTCCTCTCCTGGCCTCCAGCAATCCTCCCACTTTGGCCTCCCAGAGTGCTAGCATTATAGGTGTGAGCCGCTGCATCTAACCTGATATTACTTTTTAAAAGGTATTTTTTATTTTAAAATAAAATGCAAATATAGAAAGTCACATAAAACTAGCCTGGAACCTACCAGGTTATTATGAGATGAGTCACCTGTAATCACCAGCCAGATCAAGAAATAGAAGCCCCCCTAATGCCCCACCCAAATCACAGCCTGAGTTTTATAGTATTCCTTACAGTTTTATCACCCGAATGTATGGCTTTTAACCACTTTGGTATGGCTCTCACTGGCCGAGAAACCTTGCCCACAGCCGGCACTCACAGTCCGCACGGTAGTCTGTGCTGTGCATTGACAACGAATCCATTTTGCTCTTGTGTGATGAGGAAAGCTTTGAAGCACTGAAAGCTTGTTTTACTTTACAGGCAGCTTTACTTGTAATGCAAATCAGAATAGGTAACATACATATGTGTTTTCATTACGTTATTTTTAAATGTTCACAATTTTATTTTGATAAATGAAAAATTAGAAAAGACAATTCAAAATTATAGACTAAAGTCGACGCTTGGCTGTGCACCTTCATATCATGGCTGTCGGCTACAGTCGACGCTCGGCTGTGCACGTTCATCTGTGGCTGTCGACTATAGTTGACGCTCGTACCGAAGTGGTTAAATCTCCACTGATGAACTTTCCATCCCTTTTGTTTCCTTACAATTTATCTTTTGAAGAAGCTGGGGCACTTGTTGCAAAGCGTTTAGCACAGCCTGGTTCCTCGCTGCTGTTTTTCACACGTGCCCCCTCTCTTCGGTTCCCTACCTTTTCCTCCTGCTTGGATTTGGAGGAACATAGATCTGAGTTGCAATCCTGAGTCCACCGATTCCTGTGTGACCTTGGACAAGTCACTGAACCTCTCTGAACCTCTTTCCTCAACTGGCAAATGGGAAGGTGACTTACGTGATCCCTAAGTGAGGACTTTCCAGCTTTTGCAGTCCTCTCTCTCAAGCACCAGGCTCCCGACCTGTAGTTTCTTCTCAAAAACAACTTCGCTGGGCGAGAAGATCCCTGGGTAAGAGTCAGAGAGACCTGGCCTTGGAATCCAGTTTCCCCTGGAACTAGCTGTACGAACTTGGGCAAGTTACTTAACCTCTCTGAGTTCCTACTTCCTCGTCTGTAGAATGGGATCATGCTACCCAACCCATGAAGCTGGGACGAGGCTTACACGAGATAATGTGCATAAAACATTTAGTCCCTGGCATCTAGTATGTGCTACGTAAATGTTGGCTGTTATTATTATTAGCTATTATTATTTATTTGTTGACTGCTTTATTCACTGCCGGCTCTGTGCCAGGCACTGTGTCAAGTGTCTTAAGATGTACTGACTCGTTTAATTCCCACAACCATGCCATGAGGTAGCCCCACTTTACAGATGAGGAAACTGAGGCACAGAAAGCTTAAGTAACTAGCTGACAGTCACATGGCTAGCAAGCCATGGAGCTAGGCCCTGCACCCAGGCTGTCTGGATCCGGAGCCAAGCTACGCTGCCTCAAATCCTACTACTCTCTGGAGAATGTCTCCTTCCGTGCCCAAGTCCAGAGAGAATTCCAGAAGGGGTGAGGATGGGGCAGTTGCCGAATCCAGTGGGGTAAAACTCCCCCTGCCCCCACCTGAGATGTTCTTGGCCTAAGGTGAGAAAATGCCCAGGACGTTCATCTGGGCCACCCTAATTATTTCCTGCCCCCGCCCCTTCACATTTTTACCTGCTGGAAACCTGGGAACAGCCTTCTTCCACGAGGACAGCAGAGTGTCCCCCGGGGCGGAGTGGCCAAGGACAGCAGAGTGTCCCCCGGGGCGGAGTGGCCAGGGGCGTTTGCTACCCTGGACGTGTGGACGCGGCAGGCAGGAGTCGGTGGTTGTGCCCGTGTGGCTGGGCTGCGGGGCCCTCCCCGACGTCTGTCTCAGTGGAGACGCAGCGGCGCGTACCCCACTTCTGCCACCCACTGCATGGCTGACCCTGGGCAGATGACTCACTTCTGTGTGTCTCCATTTCTTCATGTGTATAAAAATGGGTTTGGTGATGAGAATAGGGTTGTTCTGAAGATTAAACGAGGCCGTCCACGTAAAGTGGTCTGGAGAGAGCTCGCAACTGTTCACGCTCCTGGGTCCTGAGTGCCAGGGCTATTTGTGTCGCCCTCCCTGAGCTGCAGAGCCCAGCCTGCCACTCAGAAAAGCTCTAAGTTCAGTTTCTCAGGTGGAGCATTCAAAGCCCAGAGAGGGCTAGAGACTTGCCTCAGGACGCCCAGCATACTGGAGGCAGAAATGAGGCTACCCTGAGCTAGTCTTTCTTGTCCTCCTGGCATGATGGGAAAGCCCTGTTGGGGTCAGGAGCTGCAGCTGCCACCCCTTGGCGCTCTGCCCTCCCGCCTCCTGCTAGCACCCAGCAGGGAGCCGCCCCGGCTCTGGAAGCCACCCCGGCAGGAAGGTGTGTGCCTTGGCAGCCGTGCTGTCTAGGCCGCTGAGGTTGCCTCGTGGCTGGGCGGTGGCCTGGGACAGGAATTCCACCTGTCTGGGGAGGACCCGGCTTGGGAAGCCCAATCCCAGCCCCTGATGGGGCACCACCGGCCGCCGGGCCAGACTGCAGCCTGCCTGGGCAGTCTCAGAGGTCGCTAGAGGAGGGGTCTGCAGATTGCAAATGCTGCAACTTGTGTTTTTGTATTTGACACCTTTCTTGTTGTAAGTCTACCCTCTCCTAGGACAAAAGTGATTCATGCTATTTGTGGGGAATACAAGTCATGAAGAGAAGAAAACTGAACTCTGCCTTAACCCAGAAGTTCAGCAATTCAGACACCAACAGGGCTTTACCAGCTACACGTGTCCAGACATCTGCACGCTCACACGTGTACCTGGACACACGCGTGTGACATGCGAACACTCATACACACGTGCATGTAAGCATGCTCGCACACACAAAATACACAAGCGCATCCGTACTCACACAAGTACATACGTGCGCGCACACACACACACACACACACACTTATAGAGCACACTGCACACCAGCCACTGTTCCGAGCGCTCCACAAATGTTAACTCATTTCATCCTCATGACAGTGCCATGAGGCGGGTACCGTTATTTCTCCCATTTTACAGATGAAGCACAAGATGTTGGAGTAATTTGCCCAACACCCAGTTAATGAGGGGTGGAATAATGGGGATTTTTACCCAGATCTGCAGGCTTGATGAATGAGGCGACCTGGTGCTGTGTTTTAGTGGCATCACGACGAATACCGCCCCCGCCCCACCAGGCTTTTTTCCCTGTGCGGCTGTATTTGGTTGGGCCGGAAAATGGCATCAACGTTACACACTAACTGGGCCCTGGGAGTGGACTTAGGTTTGAATCCAGCTCTATTGCAGACTGGCTGACTTTACTCTGGGCTTGCTCCTTCGCCTCTCTGGGCTTCAGTTTCTTCATCTGTAAAATGGGCAGCTATTGCACCTGCTGCGGGAAGGCTGGCTGAGCTTGTGAGTGAAGCCCTCGGCCCTGGGCCTTAGCACATAGTAGGTGCCCATTAGACAGGGCCGTATCAACTGCCTGCTCTGAGCCTGGATGCTAGGTGGCCTTAATATGCTGGGGTGTGGAAGGCAGAGAGAAGCCTCTGGGCCCGGGGTCTCCCGAGGGGGCCGAGTATTTTTTCCTGGAATCCCTGCCCTGTTGCCGAGTCCCTGCGCTGGGCCCTGTGCCCTCCAGGTGGAAGCAGGGCCCCAGGATGGGAGAGGGCGGGGGAGCAGAGCCCAGAGAGCGGCGGGCGGAGCCTCGCTGTCCAAGTCTGGCCTGGCTGGAAGAGGAGGGGGCTGTGGGGACGTCAGAGGCCATCAGCTCCCAGGGGACCCTTAAAGTCAAAGTCGCTGTGCAGCCCGGCGGGCCAGGGTACCTGCAGACATCCCCCGCCGCCCCCGCCACCGCCTGGGCCGCCCTGCTGGGTACGTGCCCCCAGGGAGCCCCTGCCTGGTCTCCCAGCCCCTCTTGTCGTCCTTCTCCTTCTCTGACTTAGTTTCCCTCTCCTCCTCCTCTGTTATTTCTTTTCTCCCTTTGTCTCTGCCTCTCTCTCCTATATTCGTCTCTCCCGTGTTCTCTTTCTGAACTGTCTCTCTCTCTCTTTCTATTTCTCTTTCATTCCTTTTCTCCGTATCTCCTTTTTCCCGTCACCTTTCTGGTCACTCTTTTTTCTCTGCCTCTTTCATTCTCTGCCATCCGGTTCCCTCCGTGTCTCACTCTCAGTCCCAGAGTTGCAGCCACTCGGGGAGGAGGGGGCTGGGCGACGTGCCCTCCGAGGGCCTCACCCGAGCCCACACAAGCGGCACTGGTGAAGAGGCTGTCTGGCTGGAGAGGACTCCTGTCTGCCCCTGGGCTGGGGGGACAGAGCCCTGGCCTTGAAGTGGTCGCCCCATCGCAACCCAGAGCTGCTCTGGATTAGCCGCCGTCTGGGCATTTCTTCCTGTTGGCCGACCTGCTCAGTCCACTGGGGTGGAAGGGAAGGGTGCAGGGCATCTCGACCAGAGCTGCGGCAGGGGGTCTTTGCCAAGTGCCCAGGGGGTAGCATCCGCTGGGCTGGCAGTGCTGGAGAACGCTCAGAGTCTGGTGCTCTCGTGCCTGCCCCTTCCAGGCAGCCAGCTCTGATTGCTCGAGGCAGACGAGAGACCCCTCCAGCCAGCTATGCCTCTGCTGCCCGGCGCCATGGGCCTGGCAGGCCTGCTCTTCTGGGCAGGCCAGACAGCGAATGCCTTGAGGATGCCCAATGCCACCCTACCCCTGGCCTGGCCCGAGAGCACAGCCCTGCGGCCCCTGAGTGGCCTAGCAGTGCCCCGGCACCGCCGGAAGCGCCACGTCTCTGCCCGGGACAGGAGCACCTTGTTGGATTATCACAGCCGCATCCACGCCAGCGTGCACCCGCCTGCCGCCAGCATGGAATACATGGTGAGTCCCCGCGCCCTGCCCCGGCCCTTCCAGCAAGCGCCAGCTGCCCCCCCTTGGCTGGGAACGCCTGGCTTTGAAGAGCTGGACCATCTGCCAGCCTGGCCCCACTCGTCAGAATTGGGGTGTCCGGGCCCCATGGAAAGGGCGGGAGTTAGCCTGCCCATGTTACAGACAAGGAGACTAATGAGATTGCACAGATCTTCCCAGGGATGATGGGTAGGGCCACTGCCTGCAGAGCACTTCTGTGCGCCAGACACTGCCCGTGACCCTGGGTGTACTCCTCCTCCTCCTCAAAGGTGAAGGCGTCTCCGTTTTCCCAGTGAGGAAACTGAGACTCAGAGAACTAATTTGCCCAAAGTCACCCAGCAGGATTCCAACCCAGCTCTGCCTGCCTGCTGCTAAGGTCGGGAGCCCCACTGCGGACCTGTGGAGGGTGGGGGGGGGCTGGTGCTTTCTGCACTGCTGTCTCTTTGCCCCAGGGCTGTGATCGACACCCCCAGAACACCCTCAGCCAGTCTGTGGAGGTGGGGCGTGCAGCAGAGGGGACAGGTGCCTGGCATCGCAGGCTGACGAAGGCCGGCCGCCGAGCAGCAGAGGAAGCTGAGATGTCTCCCCGCACAAAGGCAGGCTGGCAGCTCTCTCTCGGGGCCCCAGAACCTTCCGTCTGATCCCAGGTCCTTTCCCAGCTCCTCGCAGGACCGCTGCTCCAAACCAGCACCGAGAGCCACCTCTAGCCCACCACAGACTTCTGTACCGAAAGCTTGCCAGGCCACACCCACAAGAGACAAGCACAAGTGTTGAAAAGGGACAGGAGTTGGAGCCAGGATGGCAGGCAGGTAGAGGTAGAGCCATTTGTTTGTTCATTGACTGACTCATTCATTCATTCATTCACTGACAGGGGACTGGCACCTAGAACACCCTCTATTTTTCAAGCAAATGGCACATTTATTGAGCACCACTTGGGTGTGCGTGGCACCTACTCTAACAGGTGTTTACTGGTGACGTGCAGCACGGAAACAGAGAGAGCCAGGTGTCTCACCAGGGTCTCTGGGGAAGGTCTGATGTTCAGCTCCTTTCCTCAGTTTACCCCTTTGTAGCATGAGCAAAACATTGCTCTGCTCTTGCTGAGAGATTGTGAGTCACACAACCCTGGGGAGATGTCTGGAGCCCTCTTTTGGTACCCTCGTGTCTCCTTCACTGCCTTCTGCCCACGGAACAGTGTCTGGCTGAACATCCCTGACTCCAGATGCCTTTTCTCCCACAGCCCCAGTAAAGTTCAGGTCATGTCTCACGTTCTTACACCCAGCAGGGTCAAATGATGAATGACTTGTTTAATGTCTCGTTTCCTTGCTAGACTGAGTATCCCCAGTGCCTAAAAATATTGTTTGGTATTTGCTGAATGAACAAACAATATCTCAAAGCATCCCAGAAAGTCAGAGCTGGAAGGGAACTAGTATTTTATTAAGCGACACTTGTTCCAGTTATAAAGCTTGGCTAATTCATCCATTGGAAAATTATGAAGTTGTAAAGAAGGATGAGGAAGATATTCACTGACTTGGAATAATCACCAAGATAAACCATTAATATCTTGTTAAGTGTGGACAGCAACATGCAGAATAGAATGCTGCCATCTGTCACATTACACACAGATAGACGCAGACACACACATATGTCTATAAATGTCTGCTGATACAGGTGTAGAATATTTCTGGGAGAGAATACAAGAAACAGTGGTGATTGCCTCTGGGGGCAGAGGGCAGGGTGGCTGGAGGGATAAATGTAGGAGAGAGATTAGAGACTTTCCACTTTTCCTGCTTGGATATCTTATATATTAAACTTGTGCATGTTTTTACTATTAAAAAAGTTTTTGCTACCTGGGAGGCTGAGACAGGAGGATCACTTGAGCCAGGAGATTGAAGCTTCAGTAAGCTGCGATTGCACCACTACACTCCAAGTTGGGCCACTGAGTGAAACCCTGTCTCTAAAAGGAAAAATAAATAGCTTATGAATTAAAATTTTTTTAATGTTAAAATAAGCACATTTAGAAAATACTATAGGCTGGGCATGGTGGCTCACACCTGTAATCCCAGCACTCTGGGAGGCCGGGGCAGGAGGATCGCTCAAGGTCAGGAGTTCGAAATCAGCCTGAGCAAGAGCGAGACCCCGTCTCTTCTAAAAATAGAAAGAAATTAATTGGCCAACTAATATATATATAGACAAAATTAGCCAGGCATGGTGGTATATGCCTATAGTCCCAGCTACTCGGGAGGCTGAGCAAAAGGATTGCTTGAGCCCAGGAATTTGAGGTTGCCGTGAGCTAGCCTGACACCACTGCACTCTAGCCCAGACACACACAAAAAAGAAAATATGATAAATACAATTTTAAGATTAGTTATTTTCCCATCGCTCTGGGTTCGGTCACTTCCAGGGATTGCTGAGAACTCCTCGGCAAATACCCTGGGACCCTGCTCAGAACCAGAGAGCCCCAAGCTTGAAGCCCAGTCAGCAAAAGAGGGCACCAGACTCGGAGTCAGAGACCTGGGTGTAGACCTCGGCTCTGGCATGGACTTGAGGATGACCTTGAAGTCATAGGCCTTCTCTGAGCATCAGTCTTCTCATCTGTCAAGTGGGTTTGTGGCAGGGTTCTGGGGGGACACGGGAGGAAGGCACCAGGTACATGTGCATCTCTGGACGCTGCAGAGAAGATGGCGGTTACTCCTCTGGGGCATTTCATGGCCTTTCTTCCTCCAGGTCTGGGACAAACGGCTGGCCCGGTCTGCTGAGGCCTGGGTCACCCAGTGCATCTGGGCCCACGGGCCCTCCCAGCTGATGAGATACATGGGCCAGAACCTCTCCATCCATTCTGGCCAGTGAGTGACCCTCTGCCCTTCTTTCACTCAGTCATTCAACAAACGCGCATCGAGCACTTACTCGGCACCAGGTGTGGCGCTTGGCAGTAGGATACGGGGGAGAACAAGGCAAACAAGCTCCCTACCCGCAGGGAGCCTACCTTCTAGTCGGGAGAGACAGGCAGTACCTGGCCGGACAATTCATTGCACAGACCGTTTCGGGGAGAGGGGAGTGGTTTGAGGCTCCTGAGGGAGGATGATGGGAGGGAGCCACAGGGAGCAGAGTGGGGGCAGGGGGTGGCGGATGGGGGCATCGGGCCCAAGGGTGCCCTGCGGAAGTCTAGGAATGGCAAACCACTCCTCCGGCCCGACTTCCTTGCTACCATCGTTCCACTGTAGAGTCACAATCTGTGGACCTTCTGATCTGGGTGGCCTTGGGAAGTTGTGCCTGCCTCCTGAACCTTGGTGTCCTTGTCTGTAAAACCAAAGCCCTGTCTTGGCTCAGTTCTTTCCAGACTTGTGGATGTCACAGGGCAGTGAAATCTCAAAAAGATATTTATGAGATCGCCACAGACTGTCATATTTGTATTTTGTCAGATAAAGACATTAGAAAAACAAGTCCCCTCCACTTCCCTCCCCTCCCCTGCCCTCGCCACCATCCTGCCACAGCCCAGGAGAGGGGAGAGGTGGGATTAGGGCCAGCCCTTCCCAGTGAGCTCGATGGGGACTCGGGGCCCTGTCCGTCTTTCATGGCATCGGGTGGTCAGGGCCAGCGCCAGTACCTGGGAGCCCCACAGGGCAGACATCGGGTGATTCAGCCTTTCTTCAAGTTCGCTCCCCGGGTCCCCAGCCCTTACTCTCCTCCTGCTGGACCCCGCCCCTACCCCACGGCCATCACTCGAGAGGCTCACAGCGGGAAGAAAACCATGTCAGGAGGAAAGATGTGCTGCAAGCCGGCGCGGTGGCTCACGCCTTTAATCCTAGCACTCTGAGAGGCCAAGGCGGGAGGATCACTCAAGGTCAGGAGTTTGAAACCAGCCTGAGCAAGAGCGAGACCCCATCTCTACCATAAATAGAAAGAAATTAATTGGCCAACTAAAAATATAGACAAAAAATTAGCCGGGCATGGCACATGCCTGTAGTCCCAGCTACTCGGGAGGCTGAGGCAGGAGGATTGCTTGAGCCCAGGAGTTTGAGGTTGCTGTGAGCTAGGCTGAAGCCACGGCACTCTAGCCCGGGCAAAGGGTGAGACTCTGTCTCAAAAAAAAAAAAAAAAAAAAAATGTGCTGCTACAATTTCTGAGTGCAAATTCCCTCTGATTCCCCCCGTTATGAGTTCTTTTGTATATTTGTGCTCTGTCACATGTGCATAATAGAAAACCCCTCAGGTCCCACCAGATGGCTTTTCAGACTCCACCTGCTGGGCCAGGGTGGGGAACCTCGGCCTTAAGGCCCCATGTGGCCTTCTAGGTCCTTAAGTGTGACCTGAATCCAAATATTACAGAACAAATCCTTTTATTGAAAGGCGTGCGGCGGAGAAAGATGAAGCTTTTCTTGCCTCCTTTGGTGCTTAAAAAAGAACAATCTTGAAATCAGAAGGCCGCAGGTTCCCCGCCCCATGGTCCAGTGAGCCTCTCCTTCCCTAAAACTCAAGCTGCCCTGTCTGAGTTGCCCACCTCACATGTGGCCCTTTGCATGGCTTAGCAAGTGAGCTTTATTGAGCGCTTACTATGTGCCAGGCACACGTAAGCACTTTACATGGGTTATCTCAATTGATCTTCTGTTCAGAACACCCCTGTGAGGCAGGCAGAAACCAAGGGGAGGGAGGCAAAGTGACTTACCCAAGGTCCCCAACAGGCTGGGAGCAGAGCCACATTTCCACCCCCAACCCAGGTTCTTCCATGTTCTCCACCTCCCCAGGTACTGCTCAGTGGTGGACCTCGTGAAGGCTTGGCCCTAGGAGAAGCAGCACTACTTGTTTCCTGCCCCCAAGTACTGTGACCCGCACTGCCCCTGGCACTGCCGAGGCTCTGCCTGCTCCTGCTACACCCAGGTATCCTCCGTGGGAGCTGGGATGGGAGTGCGAATCCCAGTACCTTAGAAAGAAAAGAACGTGGTGGAACAGAGGCCCCTATGGGTTCTCTTACACAAGAAATATACCCCTGGGAAATTGTGTGCACACTCAATTGAGGTGACTCTCGTTCCGTTTTGAGTGTCTCAAGAATTTTTCATTTTTGAAGACTCCCACTATCTTAAAAAAAAGTCAAAATAAGATTACAAAAATTGTATTATTTTGAGTGCTAAATTGAATACGTTAACACTTATTACACATAAAAATACAATGCAATGCACTGTTGCAAGTCACAGGACAGAAACTTCCAGTTGTATGACAAATGTCTTCTTTCAGCTTTGTCCGTCTCTCTGTGACTCATTGGGGGATCATGCCAAAAATCTAAATTTGAGATCCTCTAGGAAATGTGACACCTAAACCAATGCTCTTCCTGACTTCTCATGATACATTATTACCTCCATTTTATTAATGAAGAAACTGAGACACAAATTAAGTGACTTGGTCAAAGCCACAAAGCTGGTGATATTGAGATTTGTTTTTTTATTTTTTGGAGATAGAGTCTCGCTCCGTTGCCCAGGCTAGAGTGCAGTGCCGTCATCACAGCTCACTGCAACCTCTGACTTCTGGGTTCAAGCGATCCTCCTGCCTCAGCCTCCCCAGTAGCTGGGACTACATCTGGTGGCGCACACCATCACACCCAGCTAAGTGTTCTACTTTTTGTAGAGATGGATTCTCACTCTTGCTCAGGCTGGTCTCGAACTCCTGATCTCAAGTGATTCTCCCGCCTCAGCCTCCCAGAGTGCTAGGGTTGCAGGTGCAGGCCATCACGCCCATCTGATATTGAGATTCTGATTCAAGTCTGTTGGACTCCAAAGTTTGTGTTTTAACCTCCAAGACAACAATGATTTTCAAAGGTTGATCACTAGGGAAAAAAAGCCAGTGAATAGGACAGTACAGAAAATATATCACACATGATAAGGCTAAATACTGGTTCATAAAACTTTTCTTCCAATTATGTATGTATGTGTATGTGTGTGTTTGTACACTGGTAACAATATACAATTTATTCCTTACTGTTGGCTGTATAAGAAAAAAAGTTTGAGAAACATTATATTACAATATAAATGCTTCCAGCCTCTCTACCATGGGACAGGCAGACTGCCGCCCCCAGGAAGACCTCACCTAATGCGCTCACCCTGAGCCAAGCCCAGGGGCCATGCAGCCCCAAGGAACCTGGGCCCCCGCATCCTCATAGCGTCCTCTGTCCTTGTCCTGACTCAGATGGTGTGGGCATCCTCCAGCCGGCTGGGCTGCGCCATCCACACCTGTAGCGGCATCCTCGTCGGGGGCAGCACCTGGCACCAGGCAGTGTACCTGGTCTGCAACTATGCCATCAAGTAAGTGCCAGCAAAGAGGACTCTGGGGCAGGGGGGTGGATCCTGAGAATTCAAAAAAAAAAAAAAAAAGACACATGCAGTATCCCTGCTCCCTCTATTCTAAGTACCCTAAATACCATACGATTTTAGAGAGTCAATTAATAATCCTTTTTCTTTTTCTTGAAGAAATCAGCTGTATTGGAATATAGGCATCAAAGTATGTTAAAAAGTGAGATTTAGAAGCACATGTGCTTCTTTTTTATTATTAATAATTTTTGTTTCAAAATATTAAGGTGGTGCAAATGTTTTAGGTTACATGCATTGCTTTTGTAATGCTCGAGTCCTGGCTATGCATGCCCATCTCCAGATAGTGCTCATAGTACCCATTAGGTAGTTTTTTCCCCTCCTCTCTTTCCCTCTTCCCCCTGGTTCATTTCCACTGAGTTTTACTTTCCTCTGTGCACATGTGTGCTCATCGGTTAGTTCCAATTTAATAGTGAGCATATATAGTGTTTAGGCCTCTTCTTACAAGTGCGGTGCCAGCCCCTCTGAGCTTACCACAAATAATAGACAACCAAGAACACATGCTCCCTGCAGGCAGGCAGAGCCCAAAGGAAAGACAGGAAGGAGGAAGGAGCATGCTGAACTTCTTCTCCAATCAGTGTAGTGGGAGTTTACGTGCCACCTTCATCCAAATACCTTGGAAACATGGAGAAAGGGGAATGAAAGTTCCCACCCAATGTACAGTACTCAAACTTGCAAACATTATAGATTCTCATACAAAAAATAAGAACAAATTCCAAGTAAACATGGTATTTAAAATTTCAAAATTATATAATATAATAATAACCACAATTTACTCCCACATTGCACTTTATTATTTACAAAATACTTCCACCTTATTATTTTATTGAAGAGATGAAAGAAGGAAGAAAAAAACGGGAGGGGCACTGGGAAAATACTGCCCTTTTTACAGATTGAGAAATTGAGGTGCAGAGAGGTTAAAGTAATTTACCAAAAGTCACAAAGCCAATAAGTAGCAGAGCTGTTTGAACACAAGTCTTTTGATTCAAAGTCTCATGTTCTTTCTATTGTACTAGCCTAATGTTCTTGAAGTCATTGGCAGCCTGAACACAAATCTTCAAACTGGGATATTTGTTAGATGGTGACATCTACTGACAAAATGTCACATTGCAGCCCAGCTATATCACTCATGGAAAAATAAAAGAAACCAAATTCCGTTACGAATAGCTTAAGGTTGAAGAACTGTTTCAATTTGTTTGCTGGGGACATACCGAATTTTTGAAGCATTGAGTATAGTTGTTAAGATTTTTAGGCTCTGGAGTCAAGATGCCAGGGTTCGAATTTGTAATTTTACTTAACTTCTCCGTGCATGTTTCTTCGTCTGCAAAATGGGAATAAAATAGTACCTAGTGAAGTACTGAGGGAATTAAGTGAGATAACCCAGGTAACGCCCCCGGGCTGGTAAGTGGGGAGTATATATTGGTTCTCATTGCTATTGCCAGATCTAGGTTTGATTCCTTGCTCTACTGTGTGCAAGAGGACTTTGAATAGAGCATTTTATCTCTACAGGCCTTAATCTCCTCTTTTAAGGTTAATTCTAACTGGCCCACAAAATTTAAGGATTAAAATATGATAATGATAACGTGGCCAGTGTGGCATCTTGCCTATACTACACACTAAATAAATGGTGGCCATGATGATAACTAGGTTATAAACTCTGGAGGGAGAGAAATAGACTGTTCATATCTATATCCTATTACAGTGATTTCAATCCTTTGTTTTTTTAAGCAGATGTTCCCCCCAAGTGGTTAAATTAAACAAAAAAAAGAGCTACATGTACTTTCTCCATCACCCCTAACATCTCCACCACACACTGTCTCTGCCCCCAAACTTCTGAAAGCACCTGTTGAAAACTGTGGACTGCTGGGAGCTGGCATAAATCCTGACATATGATAGATGCTCTAGAAGTGTTTGTTGAATGAATGAATGAATCCTGTTAGGAAACCAGAAGTGCATACTTTTCTGAGCACTTTGGCTGACTTCACTCAGTCATTCAACAATACTTTTGGCGAACAAAAGATTCCATTTTTGCCCACAAGCAGTGTTCATTTAAGGTGTGAGAAAATACAACATTGGGACTTGTAAAGGTAGAACCAAACAAACAAAGAGACCTGCAAAGATAACTAACCCTACAGGCCAGTGGTGAGGTTATTAGGCAGCCATGAGCAAGAGCTGGGGGGATGACTTTAGGCTTTGAGAGCAGAAGAGGGAGAAAAAGAGAGAAATCTACGGACTGTGCTAGAGTAGAGAATGTGGGAAGACGAGGCATGTGAGTTGGGTCCACATGCTGCCAGGGCAGTCTGGAATGCATGACCAAAAGCTGTTGATGTGAGTCTATAAACCAGAAGTCTGCAAACTCCTGCCCCATGGCCTGATCTTGCCTGCTACCTGTTTTGTAAATAAAGTTTTATTGAAACACAGCCATGCCATTCCTTTAGATTTCATCTACAGCTCCTTTCATGTGACAGAGACAGCCTGGCTGGCAAAAGCTAAAAATACTTACTATCTGGGGGTTTACAGAAAAAGTTTGCCAGCTCCTGCATAGGGAATGGAACACCCTCAGAGTTCTTGAGTAGGAAAATGTGATGAGAGTAGTGGTCTTTTTTTTTTTTCAACAGCTTTATTGAAATACACAGTCGGCCTTTCAGATCTGTGGGTTCAACTTCAATGGATTCAACCAACCACAGAAGGAAAATGTTTGGAAAAATCGTCTGTACTGAACATGTACAGGCTTTTTTCCTTGTCGTTATTCCCTAAACAATACAGTATAACAACTATTTACACAGCATTTACACTATGTTAGGTATTATAAGTAATCCAGAGATGATGTAAAGTCTACAGGAGGATGTGCGTAGGTTATATGCGAATGTACACCATTTTATTTCAGGGACTTGAACTTTCTAGGATTTGAGTATCTGCAGGAGGTCCTAGAATCAATCCTCCAAGAATACCAAGGGGCAACTGTAATTCACATCCCAAACAACCCAACAATGGGTTTTGGTATATACATATATTTTTTCTTAATTTTTATTTAATTTATTCCTTCTCCTTTTTTTAATATTTTTTTTTCTTTTTTTTTTAACCAGACTGAAAGGGGGCATGATTTTGGGGTTTTGGCATATTATATTACTAATACTTTTAAATTGTGGCAAAATATATGTATCACAAATTATGCCATTTTAACTATTTTAAATGTACAACTCAGAGGCGTTATTTACAATCGCAATGTTGTGCCTCCATCCCCACTAACCTTTTCCCAAAATCTTCTCATTGGCCCAAAGAGAAACTCTAACCATTAAGCAATAACTCCCTCTCCCACCTCCCCGTAAAACGTGGTGGTCTTGTGAGAGGATTAATTCAGGATCGGGCAGGATGGATTTGGGACAGAGCTGTTGAAGTGTCCACGATGGCCGTGATGAGGCTCGGTGGGCACGTCCCCCATGACTGAATTGTACTTATCACCTAATTATCCTAGCTCTCATTTGCACAGAACTCAAAGTTACAGAGTGTCTTATCAAAGGTCATTTCAAGTAATTTTCACATACCCCATTTCATTTATTTATTTTATCCAGAGGAGAAGACTCAAGTCTCAAGAGATGAGGTGGCTTCTCCTGTCACTAGCTAGCAGGTGGCAGAATCCAGGACCAGTCTCAGATCTGCCTGCCTAGGGGGACTGGGTGGGGTAAGGAAGTCACCCCTTGCAGGGGAGTCACTTACTAGGCAGGCACGGTGCTGGGTGCATTCACACATGCCTCCGTTTGATCTTTGCTGCATTCCTGGAACGGTGGGGGGTTAGGGGTTCTTCTCTTAGATTTACAGAGAAAACCCAGGCTCACAGATGTGTCTTGCCCCAGGTCACTCAGCTAGTCAATGGCAGTGCTGAGATTTGAACATCTGCGTAAAGGTTGCTCCCCTAAGGCTCTATGTCCCCCAACCCTGCCTCCCTGAGACCTTTTCTCTTCCAGGGGCAACTGGATCGGAGAGGCCCCATACAAGCTGGGGAGGCCGTGTTCTGCCTGTCCCCCCAGCTACCAAGCCATCTGCAATAGTAACGTGCTTCTCGGGGCCAAAATCCAACAGGTTCCTGTGGTTCTGAAATGTCCCCAGGCTCTGGTGTGCCTCCAACTGGGCCCGCCCTCCCAGATCCCTCCTCCCGACACTGGGTGGAGAAACAATTTTTTAAAAAAGGATATGAATTGGGATCACCCCACTGAATTTGCCCTCCCAGATTCACTTTCCTAGATGTCTAGCATGTGCCAGAAGAAAATGACCTCCTTGCCTTCCTGCTTTCCGTAGTTACATCTTTCTTTTCTCTGGCCTGGGAAAGAGACCTGCGTCTTTCCTTAACTCAGTTCTCAGAGAGCCGGGGCTGGAAGGCGCAGTGCTGGCTGCTTAGTTTTGTGACTCTCAGCAAACCCAAAAGACTTTGTCCACACAATGAAAGGCATTTTTTTCTATCATATTTAGCCTGGAACCCACCTTCGTTCATCCAATAACAGCCAACGAGCTTGCGGGCAGCCTTGGAGAACTCGCAGGTCCCTCTGAGCAGTGCACACGTCAGAGCCAGGCTTTTAAAAACACTGAAATTAGGCCGGGCGCGGTGGCCCACGCCTGTAATCCTAGCACTCTGGGAGGCCGAGGTGGGCGGATTGCTCAAGGTTAGGAGTTCGAAACCAGCCTGAGAAAGAACGAGACCCCTGTCTCTACTATTCTTAGAAAGAAATGAATTAGCCAACTAATATATAGAGAAAAAATTAGCCGGGCATGGTGGCACAGGCCCAGCTACTCGGGAGACTGAGGCAGCAGGATTGCTTGAGCCCAGGAGTTTGAGGTTGCTGTGAGCTAGGCTGACTCCACGGCACTCACGCTAGCCTGGGCAACAGAGTGAGACTCTGTCTCAAAAAAAAAACAAACAAAAAAAACACTAAAATTAGCTGTGGACACCCACCAACCCCACCCCCTGACATGTCACTGGGGCCACCGCAGGTCCAGGTGCCCCTTTTACAGATGGGCACATGGAAGCACAGAGGAGGGATGTGACTTACTCAGAGCCACACAGCTTGTCTTCCACACGAGACCAGAAGAACTGATCTCAGAACCGAGGGGTGAAAACCAAAGCCGCCAGAAGGAGCTCTCTCTTTCTGGCCACTTTCTCTCTTTCCCTTTCTGCATCTTCTGTCTCTCTCTGCCTCGGTCTCTCTCTACTTCTCTGCTCCTTCCCTGTCTGCTTTTCTGTCTTAATCTCTGCTGTCTGATTCTCTTTTTCTCCAGCACAACCTTCTTCTCCTTCCAATAAACCATTTCCCTCTCCCCCAACCCCTCCCACCGGGAGACCACAGCACACAAAAGCCCTTTGTCTCCAGAGATAGTAAAATCTCCCTCAGACCTTGCCCTGGGGCTGGGGCCCACCCCCTGCCTGGCTGGAGAGAACCCCAAAGACCTGGCTTGGGGAGCAGGCCCTTCCTTGCGGAACCCCTACCTTGTCTTGGACACAGTTTTCTTTCCTCTTGGTCACCTGCACCCAGGCCAGACCTACGCATGTCACTCCCTCGCCCCGGCTCCCAATAAAGTTCAGTGCAGTGACTCCTTCTGGTCCCTCCTTCTCTCAGCTCTGGGGAGGATCAAAAGACAAGGGAAGGGAATGGGTGCAGGCAGAGGGGGTTAGGGACAAACCAGCTGAACTGGAAGGCCAAGGGAGGGGACTAACGGCCCTCAGCCCACTGTGCAAAGGTGCGTGTATTATTACTCCACTTTACAGATGAGAAAGATGAAGCTTCAGGTGAGTATAAATTTCCAAAGACTGAAATCGAAATGATTTCTTATTTCGAGTGAAATAAGAAAACCAAGGACACTGTTGTGAGTTCCTTATTCTCCGATTTTATCTTGCCTACTTTATTTTTTTGGCATGGGCTCTTCTCAAATGCAGCATCAGAAATGGCGAACCTGAGAGAACACCTGGAATGCCCACTCCTTTTGCTTAATTTTGTCTACCTTTGTCCAAGCCTTGAGTTTGTCCCTTCTGAGCTGAGAGGCAAGAGAGCAAAGGGGTTTCCAAATTGATCTTTTGCACCATAGAGCAGATTCAACGCAGTGTCTCGAGCCTCAGGTTTTACATCTGTGAAATGGGGACAGGAACGGTGCTAATTCAGTGCGATTGAGGGTGTAGGGTGCTGACAAACGAAGCAGTTTGAGTTGTCATTCTCACTGTCCTGGTACTCGGGATACAGGAGGACATGCGGGGCAGCTGAAAAACAGCACAGGCTTTGGGGGCAGGTGACACTGAATTCAAATCCCACGTCTGCTCCTTATTAGCCACGTGACCTTCTGATGCCGCTTAATCTAGGGGGTCACGTACCACTTAAATTTCCAGAACATTTTGGGAAATTGACATGAAGTCGGCAAGCTTTTCCCCCACCTAATACAAGAATATTAATAATTTTTTTTTAAAAAAAAATCTAACATTTGCTTTCACCATTGTTTTACTGAAGAAAGGACACTTTAATACAACCCGGGCCCACCAATAGGGTATGGGGGTCCCCGTTAGGTGGCTGAATAAGCCCCTGTGAGACTCCCAGCAAGAATCTTCCCTCTGTGCCTCAATTTCCTCATCTCAAGGTTTTAATTTAAACGTGGCAATGCCTGTATGCAGCTCCCAGCATCCAGTAGGCACTCAATAAACACAGTTCTCCACCCTCCTCCTCTCCTCTACCCCTCCCTCGCCTTCCCTGCTCCTTCCTGCTCCTCCACACCCTTAGCGTGGAGTCATAAAACCCAACCCGGTTGGACTCTTACCTCTCCAGCCCCTCCTGCCCAGTCCCTTGTCCCAGTTTGGGGGGCTGGCGTCCCTTACATCTGGCTCCAGGTGCCGCTCACCCCCAGAGTGCAGGGCTGGGCCCCGAGTGGACCTCGGGTCTGGCCAGGTTGCCACTGCCATGGCGACAGCAGTAGTCAGTCCCCAGCCACAGGTTCCCTAAGTGACTGGTTACTCTTTAACGTGTCCACCCACCTTGGGTGATTAGAAGAATCAATAAGATAACCGGGTGGTGGCAGCTGGCCGTGCTCACTGCCTTCCTGGTGGACTGGCTCCTGGTGGCCCTGTGCTTTGCTGTGCGGGCCCCGGCTCCTCCATGCCCCGGGGTCTCCGGCTGGTTGGGCTTGGCCATGGTCAGTGTGAACGCGTCCCTCGGGGCTCCAGTGGAGGGTCCCTATGGTAAGTGAGGCCAGCAGCTGGGGCCGGGGGAGGACTGGACGGGGCGGGGTGAGAGTCAGGTTTGGGAGGCCATGGGACAGCTCCCTGTGTGTTTCTGACAGGCCCAAAGCCTTTCCAAGGGCTCTTCTAGAACAGCAGGAATCCCAGTGGAGGTGTGGGGCTGGCTGGGCGAGCTCTCGGGCAGGGGCCTGGCTGCTTTGGAGTGGGAAGCGCTGGGAGGGGCTGCAGGAGCCCTGGGCAGAGGCTTGGCTCGGGCTGCCTGCCTGGGGGCTTTTCCGGGAATGCCTCTCTGGGGGCTTCCCGAAATCCCACCCTGTCGGTTTGCTTCGGGGCAAACTGAGGTCCACAGAGAGCCTTGCTGCCCCCAGTCATGGAGCCAGCGCCCGGCCTGGCTGAGGGGGGGACCCGAGCGGTGAATGCCGGGGGACAGTGGGCTTGGTCCCTGCACACCTCCCTGGCTCTGGACAAAGGCGGAGAGGTAGAAAGTGCCACACGGCGCGGGGCGTTGGAAAACGGGATATCTTGTGCAGAGTGTGTGCAGCTTAGATGCACGACCAGGATCCTGCCTGGGGTGACCCCGGAGTGTCCCTTCTCAGAGGTGGACGGGTAAACAGAGCTCGCTGCGTCTTTACGATGGAATGCGCGCCCATTGTTGAAGGACTGACCGCAGGTCTGTGTGCTGATAAGGAAGAACCTCCAAGTTACATCAGGTGAAAACGGTACCCTGGAGAAATGCGCGCAGCTTCTGATAACAAGGCGGATGTAGATGTCTATACGTCCACACGCGCTCGGATCTGCGTAGAAAATCGGTGGGCGGAAGGTCCCCAACTGGTGACAGTTTTGTTTCTGAGGAAGGCGATTCAAGAGAATGTTTGTTACACCTTACCCCCCAGAATGGGGGCCCATTCTGGATTTTTTTTTAAAGATTAGGTGCATTTTATAAACCTGTTTAAATCTCACCCACGCACAGAGCTTGGCCTCTGGGATCCAGTAGATCTCGGTTCTCTTTCTGTGATGTTGGTCAAATGACTGTACGTTCAGGCGCCTCTGTGGCTTTGTTTCCGAAGTGGAGACGGCACAAGGACGTGTCTTAGGGTCGCCACGGACAGCTAAAGGGGAGCAAGAGTGTAAAGTCCTTGACACCCCAGACATCGTAAGGGCTCAGCAAATGTTACTTCATGGCATCCTTAGCTGAGGACAGATGGCTGGTGCGTGACAGACTCAGGGACTGGTCTCCTGACTCCAGTCTGGGAATCTTTTTTGCTTTGCCCGCCACCAGGCAGGATTAGATGGCCTGGAAGTAGCAGGGGCTGAAGAACCAAGCAGCCCGAGGGCCCACCCCACACACCGCTGTGTGACCTTGGGCAAGACACTTCCCCTCTCTGAACCTCTTTCCTCCTCTGTAAAATGGAGATAACAGCAGAATCCATCTCACTGAGTATGGGGGGCGATTGGAGGAGACAGCAGAGCTACAGGGCGGGGCCACCCTTAATCCACAAGGCGTGGTGTAAAGACACCTGTACGGCTGGCTTGGGCCTGTGGCAGAGGAAGACACACACAGCTCCTAAGGAGGGACAGCCCAGGTTGTGGGCCCAGGCTAAGGGGGAATAGGAGGCTCCACGGAGTCCCTCTCAAGGGATAATGCAATAGTGACATAACCTGACAGCCTCTCACTGTCTCCAGGGCCACCTGCCATGTAGGATGTCCCCATGTTCCTCCGTGTCAGCCCGGGCAGTGCTCATCACACAGAGAGCCTTCCGCCAGTGTTAGCATGCTTGGCTGGGTGGATGGATGGATGGATGCTCCACACCTGTTAGTGCATTTCATTCTCAGAACAGCTGCCTGAGATAAAGAATGTGTTGGCCAGGCGCAGTGGCTCACACCTGTAATCCTAGCACTCCGGGAGGCCGAGGTGGGAGGATCGCTTGAGCTCAGGAGGTGAAGACCAGTCTAAGCAAGAACGAGGCCCCATCTCTACTAAAAATAGAAAAATTAGCCAGACGTCGTGGCGTGCGCATTTAAGTCCCAGCTACTCGGGAGGCTGAGGCAGGAGGATTGCTTGAGCTCCAGGAGTTTGAGGTTGCTGTGAGCTAGGCTGACGCCACGGCACTCGCTCTAGCCCGGGCAACAGAGTGAGACTCTGTCTCCAAAAACAAAAGAATGCTGTCATCTCCAAGGGTAGAAGAGAAAACTAACACTCAGGATTATTTAAAAAAGAAAACTTGCCTGACTCTAGACCCGACACAGCCCAGCTGTTTCAGACCCTCCCGGCCGGGCTGCAGACGGGGCCGGGCGCAGGAGTGCTCCGGTGGCCAGGTTTGCAGCACACGCCAACCAGAAAAGAGCTCTTTTGTCCTGGGACCGCGGGCGTTAGCTTAGTATGTGTGTGATAGCAGCTAAAAGACCCTGATTTTGCCTGTGTGGCTTTATAAGTCACTACCGATCTCTGAACCTCGTGTGTTCCACCTGTAAAATGAGCTAGGGAACTGTGTCGGGAGGCTCCAGAAAAAATCACTTTCTGATTTAAAAAAAAAAAAATGTTTTGAGGGGGGGAAAAAACACCCCTCTGCTGGGGTCCTCTAATGGGATATAACAATGACCGTCTCCTGAGAGGACAACAGCAGAGGTGAGTTGTGGGATAAGGGACACGGTACGAGGCGGGTGTCACTTGGGGGAGTGGAGGGCACGGTTGGCGTGCAGGTGGGAGGGCTGAATCGTGAGCACTCAGGAAGTCCCAGGTGCTGGGTCATGGTTTTGAGCCCTAGCACGACCGTCTTTAAAGGGCTGCTCTTTGGTGTGAGCGTGGCCCTCCTCGGACCCCGGGGTGTCCGTGGCACACTGGATTCGGCTTTGTCATTCTCGCCGTTGCTCTGATCAGACAGGCGGTGGTGTGAATTGTGGTGTGTGTCCCTCCCTGCACCAGACTGTGAACTCCACGGGGTCTGGGACCGCGATAGCTTGTTCCTTCCCGTGCGTCTCGCATTGTCTCACACGGTGACGGACACAGAAGAAACGCTCGGGGAGCATTTGCTGGGTGAATGAATGGAGGAAGGGCTTAGAAAGAGCCCTGGACAGTGGTGGCCAGTATTAGCCAGATCTGCGCTCTTCCTTCCCTCCTCTCCGCAGTCCCCGCTGCGTTGGCTTTTGGTCCTCGTGTTTGTTCCGTTACGACCCATGGTGGCTGTCCCAGCAACAGGCGTCACGTCTGCACTTAAGCATCTGAAGGCAGAGGCAGGAGGAGAAGGGTTTTCCCCAGTGCACTCGTGTCTTTTATCCAAAAGCAGAATTTCCCCAGAAACCTCCCCGCAGACTTCCCTAGTCCAAGGAAAGACATGGGAAAGCCGAGACTGGCCTAGAACAGTGACCGTGCCCTCGGGGTCTGGCGCACGACTGCCCCACACAGAACTGAGGCTGTGGGCTAGTGGCCTCACCCTCATCACAGTGGGCATTTTGGCTTGGGTAATTCCCGATCGGGGGGCTGTCCCGTGCAGTGTAGGATGTCAAGCAGCATCCGGGGCCTCTGCTCTACTCACTGGATGCCAGTAGCGTCTCTCCACATCAGTTGTGCCAGCCAAAAATGTCTCCAGAAAACCAATGTACCCCAGAACACACACAACACCTGTGTGCCGTGAGGGGGCAGGAGAAGCTGCTGGGTCGTGTCTACCACAGTGGAGTCTACTGTGACTCCTGTGTTGTAGTTTATTGGCTTTGAGTGTCAGGATGTAGCTCAGAGCCAGATTTGGGGCTGCTCTGAGCAACTGTGCGGATGAGATACTATGGTGTGCTTATCTGTCTACCAACCTGACTCCTGGCTTTATTACTTCCCTAGCCTTGTTTTCATGTCAACAAAGTTCCCTTGGTTATTTATTTTGACCCTTTGGTAGTCTTCTGCCATTTCTGTAAGTACCTCAAATCTCGTTGAAGGCAACGTCTGTATTTGTCTGATTCTTTTTTTTATACTCCAGGCTGCTACAGGGCCTGGCCCCATGTAGACTTTGATGAAGGTTAATTGAATGGGTGAATGAATGGGAAGATGGATGGATGAATGAATGGATGTCTAGGTGGGCAGATAGGTAGATGGATTGATGGGTGGGTGAGTAGATGGATGGTTGCATGGATAGGTAGAATAGATGGAGAGGTGGATGGATGGGACAAATGGATGAATGAGTAACAGGGAAGATGAGTGGCAGATCGATGGATTAATGTATAGAAGGGATGGATGGAAAGATGTAGATGCATGTGACAAATGGATAACTAAGTAGCTGGATAGATGGGTGAGTGGTTAGGGGGAGGATGGATGGATGAGTGATATGATGGGTGGATGGGTAGATGAAAAGATGGATGGATGGATGGATGGATGGATGGATGGATGGATGGATTAGATGGAGTGGGCTGAGATGGCCTAGAATTGCTAGCAGCACCTTCAAGAGCTCTGGACAGGACAAGTGATGATTTAGCCACTGGCCAATAATCCTCCATCAGGGCAGTACTGTATATCTGTCTCTAAGTGCCAGATGAGCCTACTTTTCCCTAGGTATGTCTGCCTAGTCCCCTTGACCAATAGCATCAGCCCCAGGCTAGATGAGAACTGTTGTCAGAGGTGGTTTGGTGAAGCTCTCTCCCACTTAAAGCTCTGTAAAGGCTGGTGCTTTGCTTCAGTTCTCTGTTCCTCAATTTCTTCACCCATCAAATGAACCTTGGTTGTTGTGAGGATTCCATGAGCTAATGAAAGAGAAAAGGCGGCGTAAACTATAACATGCTTTGTCCCTGTGGAGAGCTGATGGGCCCAAAGTTGGGTAGGACATGAGGCTGTGTCTGGTGTCAGGCTAGGGCTGTTGCCCTCGTTCATTCCCACAGTAGAGTCTCTGCCACCCCTCCCTTACCTCCCCACTCCCCGCACCTTCCCATCCCACCTCCATTCGGTCCTCAGTCCCTGAGGTTCACAAACCTGGTTGCACATGGGACACTTTCTTAAATCAACATGTTTTGGGGTGCCACCCTAGACCCAGGGAATCAGAGTCACCGGGGGATGTGTTCCAAAGGTCTGTGATTTTTCAGTGAGTTCCTTATGTGATTTTGGGTACCCGGTCATCTGGAATACGGAGCCATTGCCTTACTTTGTCTCATCTGGTAAAGGGAGGAAATAGACACCCACAGTGTGTCCTGTCTCCTCCACCCAGAAGCCTCCTGCATTCATTCATTCATTCATTGTTTGCTTAAAGGTCCACTGGGAGCTTATGGTATGCAAGATGATTTGCTAGGCACTGGGGGAACTAGGAGGATAAAACTCGGCTTCAGATCTTGGACGCGCCCAATTTGGTGGGAAGATGTCAAGCCAGCAGCAAGCAAAGACAGGGTGCCATGGTGTGGCTGGATAGGGCACTGTGGGACTCAGAGGGACTTGGGAGAATGGGAAGGGGCCAGGGGCCTCTTGACCCTGGAGGTGGACTGAAACCTGAAGATTTAGCAGGAGTCAGCCAGGAGCAGAGAGGGAAGAGTGTTCCCAGCTGAGGGAACAGCATATGCAAAGGCGTAGAGCCTGGCTACACACCACACTGATTTCACTTGCACTTGACTGCAGTTCATTTCCTCCTTCATTGTAAGTATCTTGGGTCTTGTCTGGTTCTTTCATGGATGATTTATCTTGTTCCTAGAAGCATCCAGAGATGCATTTTAAGTATAGGAATGGTGCCTTCCATTTTTTCTGACTTATTTGCCTCTAGCATAAGGGTGGGCCTATGAAGAGGAAAGAAATCTGTTTCCATGTCAGCTCTTCTATGTGACAGGCTGGATTGCCAGCTACATTATATGTCTTCTCCCCTTTAATCCTTGAAATAACCCATCAAAGTGGGAAGTGTATCCCCATTTTTTCAACAAAGAAATTGAGAGTCAGAGTTGTTAAGTGAGCTTCCCTGCATCACACAGCAAATAGGAGATTCAAATCTAGTCTGACACCAAACCTTCATTGTCTCAGCTGCACTTGTCACCCTTTGTAATAGCATCCAAGGGGCTCAGCCTCTGGAGTCAGGCCGCCTGGGTTCAAATTACCACCTGTTAGTTGTGTGACCTCAAGTAACTTATGCAATCTTTTGCACCTCAGTTTCTTCATCTGTCAAATGGGGGTGGTAATTATAGCATCCGCCTCACGCCTTTTTGCTGTTGTGGGGCAAACTGAAATGAGCGAGGTCCCAGGTTGCAAGCCTTCTGTTGCCCTGTGATGCCTGGGGTCTCTTCTTGGGGGGCACTGGTTCATGGCTGTGAGCGTGTGGCTCTTTCACGGAGGAGGAGCAAATTAGAGGCCCAGAAATGGAGATGACAGGCCTGCCCTGGGAGGTGGCCCTGGCCTGGGCAGCTGTTTGTGACCTCACTCAAGTCCTTCTGCTGCCGATGCATCTCCTTCTGAGAAACGGAGGCATGAGGGCCGCCTGGCTCAGAGGGTGCCACACACTATTCACTGAGCTCAGAGAGTCAGGAAGGAGGCCGCAGGGTCCACTTGGAGGGTGATGGGAGGAGGTGTGTTCACATGGACCAGGATCTTAGCACCCCCACCCTACAACCTCTGGTTCAATCAGAGATGCTCCATTTTGACTTTAAAAAAAATTTTTTTTTATGGTTTTTGTAGTTCTTTTATTGTTTCATTTTTATTTATTTATTTTTTTTTTAAGTAGAGACGGGGTCTCGATCTTGCTCAGGCTGGTCTCGAACTCCTGAGCTCAAATGATCCGCCCATCTCGGCCTCAAAGAGTGCTAGGATTACAGGCGTGAGCCACCGCGCCCAGCCTCCATTTTGACTTTTGAATGAAACACTTAATAAAAGGACTCCATGGTTCAAAAATGTTTGAAAACCAGAAGACTAGACCAGTGTGTTTCAAACTTCAATCTTAATCCAGTAATGGGTCATGCAATTTATTAGGTTGTGTTAGTTCGGGCAATACCAGCTGATATAACAAGCAAACCCAACATTTAAGTTAGAAGTTTATTTATCTCTCTCACATAGTCAGCCAGGGATCCCAGAAGTGGCCCCGGCCCAGAGTAACAGACACTTATCACTTCTGTTCACATTCCATTGGTGAGAAGTAGTCACATGGCTCTACCTGAATGCAAAGGAGTCTGGGATATGTGGTCCTTAGCTGGGCAGAACTAGTTCTAAACTATGCAAAGGGAAGTGTGACTTTGTGAGTACACAGCTGCCCATCTTTGCCATAGGATCATGCTCACATTGCCCTCCCCCCCACGCACGGACGATTTGTATAACAAATGTGAATACACAATTTTTGAGATAAACTGTTTCAATTTAAAAAGTGTATCAGGTGGGGCATGGTAGCTCACGCCTGTAATCCTAGCACTCTAGAAGGCCAAGGTGGGATTATTACTTGAGTTCAGGAGTTGGAGACCAACCTGAGCAAGAGCAAGACCCTGTCTCTACAAAATATAGAAAACTTTGCCGGGTGTGGTGGTGTGCACCTGTATTCCCAGCTACTTGGGAGGCTGAGGCAGGAGGATCGCTTAAGCCCAGGAGTTTGAGGTTGCAGTGAGCTATGATGATGCCACTGCACTCTACTCAGGGTAACAGAACAAGACCCTGTCTCAAAAAATAAAACAAAACAAAAAGAATAGAGTAAAAGAGCATATAAAGTATCATCATGCATCCCATGTGGTAAGAGTAAAATTTGTGTGTGTATGGAACTTGTTTCATTTTTCTATGTCTATGTATGTGTGCTTGTGATAATAGCAAACATTTATAGAGCATCTACTAAGGTCTTGCACATATTAACCTCTAAGTCTTAAAATGATCTCGGGAGGTAAATGCTATCATTGTCCTCCTCATTTTACAGATGAGGAAATGGAGACTCAGAGAAGTCAAATCACTCAGACAAAGTGATGCAGGTGATGGAATTTGGAACCCAGACAGGCGGGCTCTAGGGTCTATGGTTTTTGTTTTGTTTTGTTTTTTTGAAACAGAGTCTCACTCTGTTGCCCCAGCTAGAATGCCATGGTGTCAGCCTAGCTCACAGCAACCTCCAACTCCTGGGCTCAAGCAATCCTCCTGCCTCAGCCTCCCGAGTAGCTGGACCTACAGGCGTGTGCCACCATGCCCGGCTAATTTTTTCTATTTTTGGTAGAGATGGGTCTCACTGTTGCTCAGGCTGGTCTCGAACTCCTGAGCTCAAATGATCCGCCCGCCTCGGCCTCCCAGAGTGCTAGGATTACAGGCGTGAGCCACAGCACCCGGCCTCAGAGTCTGTGTTTTGACTACCACCCTTTGCCGCCACTGTTTATAAAATATGTGAAGAAAAATGTGTTTCTTACTGAGGGTCGTGGTCAAAGAGTTTAAAAGCCACTAGACAGAATGTTCCCAGAGGTTCTTTACCAACTTAGAAATAGCATACTTTTCGTGAGGTGTACCCAGAGAGTAGAGAGGCCAATTTTAGGTAGTACATGGACAGACACTTTTAAATCTGTGCATTTGTTTTATTGCATGTTAGAGAAGAATTTATAACTAGCATATTAAAGCCTTAATATTGGCCAGGCGCAATGGCGCAAGCCTGTAATCCTAGCACTCTGGGAGGCTGAGGTGGACGGATCATTTGAGCTCAGGAGTTCAAGACCAGCCTGAGCAAGAGCAAGACCCCATCCCTACTAAAAAAAGAAAAAGAAAAAAATATATATATATAGAAAGAAACTAGCTGGACGACTAATACATATATATATATATATATATATATATATATATATATGAATTAGCTGGGCATGGTGGCGCATGCCTGTAGTCCCAGCTACTCGGGAGGCTGAGGCAGGAGGATTGCTTGAGCCCAGGAGTTTGAGGTTGCTGTGAGCTAGGCTGACGCCACGGCACTGTAGCCCGGGCAACAGGTGAGACTCTGTCTTAAAAAGAAAAAAAGAAGTCTTAATATAAAATATCCTTTAAAAATTAATATGTGTCTTCAACAGAAAGAAAAATATCAAATAAACAGTTACAGGTAGATAAAGTACAGGTCCCAGGCAGACGTGGTAACAGTCGTGAAGAAGAATAGAAATGTCTGGAGCTTGGGGGCATCAGGAGGCCCGGATCTGAGTCCCGGCTCCTTCATTTTCTAGCTCTCAGCTACTTTATCCTAATATAATACTTAGTGTGGGCCAGGCCGCGTTCTAGTGAGCACTTTATAAAAACTAACTGCTTTAATCCCCACAGCTACCTGTTGAGGGAGGTACTGTCATCGTACCCGTTTCTCAAGAGAGATAACAAAGGTTCAAAAAGGTTACATGGCTTACCCGAAACCACACAGCCCAGGAGGCAGGGCTAGGATGGAAACCCCAGCACTGTATTAGCAAGGACAATACTAGCTGATATCACACACAAACCCAAAATGTGACAAGAGGAGTTTGTCTCCTCCACACAGTTGTCCAGCGACCCCAACTCCTCCCTTCCTAGCTGGAAGATGGGTTTTATGTTAACCATTGCACCCTGCTACGATAGATGGAACTTTCTTTGTCATGCTGGGCTCTACGTCCGCCTCTGAAAATGGAGTTAATATTGCCAGTTCTGCTTAGTCCTCAGCTAGCTCAGCTGATCAAGGGCACGCAGGCAAGACTCTTCCACCAACTGCAGAGAGTTTCTTGGGATGCAAAATGTTGGAATTATTATGTTGCTGACCAACACCCACGTTGTAGTGTCATCCTGAGGATTAAGTGAGATAACGTTCGGAAAGACATCAGTTCACATACAGCTGAAGTCAGCTGTGAGGAACGGTGTAATGGTAACATGGTCATGCAAAGGAAATTGATTTACTTCCAAATTGGGATATAGTTACACAGGATCTTTCAGACTAGCAAGTTAACACATTACATTTATAACCGAAAAATCAAGAAGTAGCAGTATAACCATGGTTTTTAGAAATGCAAGTAATTTAAGGTTGAGTGTGGTGGCTCTCACCTGTAACCCTAGCATCTTTGGGAGGCCAAGTGCAGGAGGGTTGCTTGAGGCCAGGAGTTTGAGACTAGCCCAGGCAACTTACAGAGAACTCATCTAAAAAAAACAATATATATAGTATAGAGGAAAATGCCAAGGAAAGAATAAAACAGCTAAAATTGTTGCCTCTGGGTGGTGGAATCTGGTTCAGAAAGTGGGGAGGGGGGAAACTACTGCTATTATAAGCCTTGCAGTATTTGACTTTTTTCAACTATATACCTATAAGGCTTTGATTAAGAGGTTAAAAAGGAAAGGGGACTAATTATGCACTAGTTCAAACACCCAAGGATTGAGGCAGAGAGTCATGGAGAGAAAAAGGAGAGTTAGAGGAGAAGTTCAGGGTACAGTCATTTCAAATCCCAGCTGAAAACTCTGATGGCTTCGAATCACCCTTAAAATAAAACCTAAGTGCTTTTCTTTGACCACAAAAACCCCACAGGCTTTGACTCTCATCTGATGGTGTCTTGTCTTTCTCCCTTTTCCTTCCTTCCTGTGAGCACACCAGCCGTGTGACTGTCCTTCAGTCAAGCTAAGCACATTGCTACTTCAGGGCCTTTGCACTTGCGGTTCCCTCTGACAGCAGTACATTTCCCCCCAATCTTCCTGTGGCTGATTTCTCCCATAGGTTGGGGCTTAGCTCAAATGACCTGCACTCAGAGGGGCCTCCCGTGAACCCCCCAGTCTAAGACTGTCAGTCCCATTGTCCTCTGCAGCCCTGTTCATCGGAGATCTGTTTATCATCTGTCTCCTTCACTACAACAAAAGTGTCATCACAGCAGGGAAGCTGGCTGTCTTCTCCCCTGCGACATCCCAGCAGGTAGAACGGTGCTCGGCACACAGTAGGCGCTGCATAAATATTTGCGGAGTGAGCAAGGACAGACGGGGACAGCTGAGTCAGTCTGCTGAGCAGCGGGATGGGCCAGAGATGCAGGGAGGAGGCTGCGGCCTCTGCCTGGGCCTTGCCCTGGGCAAACAGGCCTCCCTCTGCCCAGACGGCCACTGTTTGACAACTGTCTGCCGTGGCACCGGCCAGGCCTGGGTTCCTGGGGACAAGCAGCGCAGGCCGCTGGATCCTAGGTGGCGCTTGTGAAGGAACAGGTCAAGAAGTTATCCAAATAGGTGGAGGAGGAGGTGGTGACACAGAGGGGGAGCAGGCGCCCTTCCCTAGGCAGAGCCAGGGGGAGCTGGTAGGAGGCCGGGCACACCCCGGGGACAAGGAAACCCAGGTGCGGTCCCAGCCCCACCTGTGTGCACAGGGATCTTGGGTACTTGCCCTCTCTGGGCCCAAATTGAGAAACTGTGGGCAGATCAGTGGTTTCTGAACTTAAAAACGGAAAAAAAAAGGCAGCGAAGGCCATCTTCAAACAAAACCTTACCGGGAGGGCAATTCTCAGCAGGGCAGGGGAGGTGCTGCGGTTGAAGCAAGGCTGGAGGCGGGCAAGCTGCCCGCTGGAGCCCGGGGCGAAAACCACCAGGCTCCTCATTCTCTGAGGTTCTTTGGCCTGGTGAGGTGGAAGGGAGTATGGCAATAGGAAGCATCTAGAAGCTCGTACTCAAACATAGACTCAGCTTCAAGTCCCACAGTGTGATCTTAGGCAATTTACCTCACTTTTCTGAGCCTCAGTTCCCCACTCTTTAAATCTGGCATCCTAAACAGCACCTCCCTCGTGGTGTCTCCTAATATATTCAGCACAGGACCTGGCACCTAGTAAACTCTCAACAAGAACAGCGACGGCTCAGTGTTTGTTACTAGCTTCACAGCAGAAATGACCTGGAATGGGAGCCTTAACAGCCAATTCTTGGTCTTTGCTGAGAGATGGAAAAATATTTAACCACTCTGAACCTCAGTTTCCTCTTCTGCAAAATATGATTTAAACCTGTAAAAAGGGTTTAAAGGGGGCTGGGCGTGGTGGCTCACGCCTGTAATCCTAGCACACTGGGAGGCCGAGGTGGGCAGATCGCTCAAGGTCAGGAGTTCGAAACCAGCCTGAGCAAGAGTGAGACCCCCTGTCTCTACTGAAAATAGAAACAAATGGATTGGCCAACAAAATATATAGAGAAAAAAATTAGCTGGGCATGGTGGCGCATGCCTGTAGTCCCAGCTACTCGGGAGGCTGAGGCAGTAGGATTGCTTGAGCCCAGGAGTTTGAGGTTGCTGTGAGCTAGGCTGATGCCACGGCACTCACTCTAGCCAGGGCAACAGAGTGAGACTCTGTCTCAAAAATAAATAAATAAAAGAGTTTGGATTAAAAAAGCAGGGGGGAAGGGGGTTAAAAGAGAGCATATGGTGAGATCCAGCCCATTCAGGATTTTTAAAAATAAAATTTGGGCCGGGCGCGTGGTGGCTCAAGCCTGTAATCCTAGCTCTCTGGGAGGCCGAGGCGGGCGGATCGTTTGAGCTCAGGAGTTCGAGACCAGCCTGAGCAAGAGCGAGACCCCATCTCTACTATAAATAGAAAGAAATTAATTGGCCAACTAATATATATAGAAAAAAAAAAAATTAGCCGGGCATGGTGGCACATGCCTGTAGTCCCAGCTACCTGGGAGACTGAGGCAGCAGGATTGCTTGAGCCCAGGAGTTTGAGGTTGCTGTGAGCTAGGCTGACGCCATGGCACTCACTCTAGCCTGGGCAATAAAGTGAGACTCTGTCTCAAAATAAATAAATAAATAAATGAATAAATAAATAAATAAATAAATAAAATTTGAATTGACTGTTAACCTTTAAAAATCCTGACTTCCAGTTTCTTTCAAAAAATTAGAAGATCTTGGTGGGGCGCGGTGGCTCACACCTGTAATCCTAGCACTCTGGGAGGCGGAGGCGGGAGGATTACTTGAGGTCAGGAGTTCGAGACCAGCCTGAGCAAAAGTGAGACCCTGTCTCTACAAAAAAATAGAAAAATTAGCCAAGTGTGGTGGCACATGCCTGTAGTTCCAGCTACTCGGGAGGCTGAGGCAGGAGGATCACCTGAGCCCGGGAGTTTGAGGTTGCTGTGAGCTATGATGAGGCCACTGCATTCCAGCCCGGGCAACAGAGTGAGACCCTGTCTCAAAAAAAAAAAAAAAAAAAAAAATTAGAAGCTCTGACAACAGTATTCCCTCCATACTCAAGAGGCGGCGGTCTCCTGGAGCTATCTTAGATTGCGCGTGCTTTCTCTAGTTTGCCACGGTTCCCGCCATTCCTTAGTGGCCCTACACTGCAATTATATTAAAGACCATAAAGCATTATGCTTGCTGCATCGTTTTCTCACAGGAGAGCGTGAGGCTTGCTCACACCCCATCTGTTCCATGTATTTCACTTACCTGTGAGTCAAGGGCTCTTGAGTTTGGGATTGCTCAGACCAAGGGGAAGCTCACAAAGCTTCGTACAAGCCATCTCCTGTTTCGTAGATTTACCGTTTTTTAAAAATGTGACTGCTAGTCGCCCGTGGCTCACATTCTGTTTCCACTGGGCTGCGCAGCTCTGGTCCCTTCAGTTCACCGCAAGCCATTTTGTCTCCATTTTCCCTTCCTCACTGGGCCCGTCCTGCTGTGTCTTCTCCCACCCCACAGTTCTCTCTGGTGTCCCCGCCCTTGCTGCCTGGCTACCCAGTCAGTCAGTCAGTCTGGAGGACCCGGCTCCAGAACTCCAGGCCTGTCTTCTAGAATTCTCCGTGTGGGAAATCTCTCTCCCAGCTCCCATCTGGCGGCCATTGTGTCCTCTTTATCAGACATTCACATAGAACAATGGGCAATTTGGAACTTAATTACACACCTATTCTTCTGTCTCTAGCTTGAGAATTTACCCCAGATCCAGTGATTTTGGGGGGTGGGGGAGTTGGGGTGGAGAGAGGCTTATTTTTTTCCCCTTCTCCTAGGCAAGTCAATAGTTTTTCCCGAGATAAGGTGGACTGACCTGGGGGAGGGTCACAGGTCCTTCTACTGTGAAGATGCTTTGTTTTTGGAGGAGCTGGTTTGGGGGAGATGAGAGAACCCCGCAGGGAGCTGGGAGGAAAAGGAATCTTGGTAGAAGACTCCTTCAAAGGAGGAGGCCTAATGTGGTAGTGGCTGAGAATTTGTGCTGTAGAATCAGAAAGACCTAGGTTAGAGCCACACCAGCTGTATGTCCTTGGACAGGTGACTTTACCTCTCTGACCCTCGGTCTCTTCATCTGTACAATGAGGTTAAGAATAGACTTGACTGACACATTAATGAGAAGTTAAATGAGATAGCTTAGCGCTGTGCTTTGCACATAAAGGCTCCATAAACACCAGCTATCATCGTCATGCCTTTTGAAAAGGAGCTGAAAGTGGCATTTGGAGTAAATTTGGGGTTTTTTTTTGTTTTTTTTATTTCACTTCTCTGTATTTTTGTAATTCTTCTACCATGACCCTGCTTTAGTTAAAGCAAGAAAAAGTTAACTGGTGAAAGAGGAATAAAATTAAATGGAAATGTCATCTACACAAGGTTTTAGACCAGGAAAAAGATAAGAGGATCTTATATTCCAAACTACACACACCCATTTAATAGCTTAATAAACTGAGGCCCAAGAGGAAAGATGATTTGGCCAAAGTCACACAACAAGTTAGTGGCAGAGCCAAGACAAGAGTGGTGGACTGGGGGAATTGGAAGGAAACTTTGAGGTCACTAGGACAGCCTTTCCCAAGGTGAGGCAGAGGGATTCTATTGTCGGATGTTTGAAAAATAGTGGATTAAAGAAAGCTGCACAAATTTCATTATCAGAGAACTTCTCAGAGCCCTTAACACACGACAATGCCTTGGGCACTCTAAGAAATGCCTACAGTGTGCAGGGGTCTACATACAAAGCCCCTTGAAAAACATTAACACCTGTTATTAAAGCTGTCCCTGATCCTAGACGGAGAAATCCTATATCTTAGATACATTTCTTTTTGTTTTTAAGAATAGTTTTCTAGATTTTTTTCATGGTTGTTTGTCAATGTGCAAATTTTCTAGGTGTTTTAAATAGTATGATTTTAAAAATCATACTACCGAATTGTCTGTTGCCCATAGGAACAGACAGGAAGATGGTTGATTTTTTTTCATAATCTCTTTTCTCCTTTTTCTTAAAGTAGGAAATATTACGAACATGTAGAAAAGTATAAAGAATACTATTGTGAATATCAATGTATGCATCATTCAGATTTTCAAATCCTACTACATGGCCATGTTTTCTTTGGATTTATTTTTTTTTATTTTAATGAAAAATGAAACATTGTACTTAAAGTTGAAGCCCTCTGTCCCCCTTCAACTTCAGAGGTATCACCCTCCTCAGAGGTGACCACTGTCAACATTTGGTGTTTATCATTTCTAGACATGTTTTCATATTTTTACCATACACGGCTACATAAATAATATATAATATTATTTTGCATATCTGAGATATTCATTTGTTTATTTATTTATTTATTCTAGAGACAGGGTCTCACTCTGTCACCCAGGCTGGAGTGCAGTGGCACTAACATAGGTCATTGCAGCCTCGACCTCCTGGGCTCAAGCGATCCTCTTGCCTCAGCCTCCCAAGTAGCTGGGACTTCAGGCACATGCCACGACACCCAGCTAGTTTTTTTTTATTTTTGGTAGAGATGAGGTCTCACTGTGTTGCCCAGGCTGGCCTCGAACTCCTGGCCTCAAGTGATCCTCCCACTTTGATCTCCCAAAGTGGTAGGATTACAGGCATGAGCCACAGTGTGCTTGTTCATATCATTTTTTAATATTTCTATTTCATTATTTACCTTTTCTTATCAATTTGTAGGAATTTTTTTAAGCACTTGCAGAAACATATTTTATACATTTTTTTTCTTAAACCTTGCACTACGTGCACTGTGGTGGGGTCAACACATCCATTCGCTGAAATAAACATGTTCTTAGTGCAGTGGGGGGAATTATTTATTTATTTATTTTTTATTTTGGCATATTATGGGGGTACAGATTTTAAGGTTTCAATAAATGCCCTTCCCCCCTCCCCCTATTCTTGATACTAAATCCTTTTTCAGTTATATTAGTGGAAAATACCTTTGATTAGTCGGTAACTTATATTTTCACTCTCTTTAGAGGGTCTTTTGTTGTACAGAGTTTACAGTTTTAATGTAGTTGCATTTTGGTTAAATGACAAATAAAACCATTACATTTAATTATCTTTTTCTTCATGGTTTGTCCTTTTTGTATATTTTCTATAAAATTTTCCAATGCCCTGAAGTCATAAAGATATTATCCTAAATATTTTCTATAAATTTTAAGTCTTTATTTTTCATATTTAGATCTTTATTCTATAGGAATTGATTGATTGGGACCACTTATTGAATAGGACATCCTTTCTTTTCTGTTTTTTCTTTTTTTGTTTTTGAGATAGAGTTTTACTCTGTCGCCGAGGCTAAAGGGCTAGAGTGCTGTGGCATCAGCCTAGCTCACAGCAACCTCAAACTCCTGGGCTCAAGTGATCCTCCTCCCTCAGCCTCCAAAGTAGCTGAGACTACAGGTGAGCACCACCACTCCTGGGTAATTTTTTCTATTTTTTTAGTAGAGACGGGGTCCTCCTCTTGCTCAGGCTGGTCTCGAACCTCTGACCTCAAGCAATCCTCCTGCTCAGCCTCCCAGATTGCTAGGACTATAGGCATGAGCCACCACGCCTGGCCAGGACGTCCTTTCTTGACTTGATGATATCACTTTTGATGGCCGTCACTTTTGTCTCCCACTTCCAAATATATGTAGAGCTGTTTCTAGGCTCTCTATACCAGGGGTCCTCAAACTTTTTAAGCACGGGGCCAGTTCACTGTCCCTCAGACCACTGGAGGGCTGGAGTATAGTTTAAAAAAAACTATGAACAAATTCCTATGCACACTGCACATATCTTATTTTGAAGTAAAAAAGCAAACGGGCAAAAACAGCCGCATGTGGCCTGCAGGCCGTAGTTTGAGGATGCCTGCCTATACTGTCTCACTTATCTATTTCCCCACTTAAACAATTTTAAAAAATGGAGAGTGAATCTGCAATTATACCAAAATAAGGTTTAATTTTAAAAGGGCCAAAAAAGAAAGAGTTGAAATTAATTTTAATATAATTTATTTAACCCAATGTTTCTAAAATATTTCAACATCTAATTAATAAAAAATAATTAATGAGTTTTTTAATATTAAATCTTCAAAATATAATATGTATTCTACATTTATAAAACTGACCGCATTTCAAGTGCTCAGTAGCCCCATGTGGCTACCGGCTGCCATCTTGGACAGCACAGTTATAGCTTTATATATTGTCCAACACATCCTCCCATTGTATAGTTGTTCTTTAAAATCAACCCATCCCCCAGCACTTTGGGAGGCTATGGCAGGAGGATTGCTTGAGGCCAGGAGTTTGAGACCAGACTGGTCAACATAGTGAGACCTTGTCTCTAAAAAATTTTTTTAAAGAAAATTAGCTGGGCTGGGCTTGGTGGTGCACACCAGTAGTCCCAGAATATACCTGCATGGTCACACCTAGCTTTAATGAAGACTTGAGATAAGTCTTTTTTTGGGGGGCAGCTAGGCACTCACATGAAAATTAGAGGTTTTCACTCCTACACTGCAGGTGGGACTGCAAACTAGTTCAACCTCTGTGGAAAGCAATATGGAGATACCTTAAAGCAATACAAGTACATCTACCATTTGATCCAGCAATTCCACTACTGGGCATCTACCCAAAAGATCAAAAGTCACTTTATGAAAAAGACACCTGCACTCAAATGTTTATAGCAGTACAATTCACAATTGCAAAGTTATGGAAACAACCCAAGTGCCCATCAATTCATGAGTGGATTAATAAAATGTGGTATATGTATACCATGGAGTACTACTCAGCTTTAAGAAACAATGGTGATATAGCACCTCTTGTATTTTCCTGGATACAGCTGGAACCCATTCTACTAAGTGAAGTATCCCAAGAATGGAAAAACAAGCACCACATGTACTCAACAGCAAATTGGTATTAACAGATCAACACCTCAGTGGACATATAGGAGTAACATTTATCGGGTGTCGGGCAAGTGGGAGGGGGAGGAGGGGATGGGTATATACAAACACAATGAGTGAGATGTGCAATGTTTAGGGGATGGTCACGCTTGAGGCTGTGACTCAAGGGAGGAGGGGGGCATAGGCACTATACATAGCCTTAACACTTGTACCCCCATAATATGCTAAAATAAATAAATAAAGGACACAGCTCCATAAAAAGAAAAGAAAAGAAAATTAGAGGTTCTATTACAAAAGAAAACAGGGAGACTACATAATATAGGACAACTTGCAGTTTCTCCCCTAGTGGGTGACCTTGTTTGATTCCTAACTATAAAGGGACGCTTTGGCTGGGCACAGTAGCTCATGCCTATAATCCCAGCACTTTGGGAGGCAAAGGCAGGAAGATCGCTTTGAAACCAGAAGTTTAAGACCAACCTGGGTGACATAGCAAGACCTCATCTCTACAAAAAATAGAAAAATTAGCCAGGTGTGGTGGCGTGCACCTGTAGTCCCAGCTACTTGGGAGGCTGAAGCAGGAGGATCGCTCCAGCCCAGGAGTTTGAGGTTGCTGTGAGCTAGGCTGACACCATGGCACCCTAGTCAAGGCAACAGAGTAGAGGAAAAAAAAAAATCAGTGAAGCTTTGGAAAGATGGTGTTCAGTCAAGTCAAGTGAAGTTGCGCTGCAGTAACAAAAAGGCTCCAAGTCGCAGAGACTTCACACAGCAGCGGTTTACTGCTCACTCACAGTACAGGTCCACCGTGGGTCGGCAGGGCCTCTCCTCGCCACGGCGAGTCCGCGTCTACACTTGCTCCCACGACACCTGCAGCGCTGGCTCTGAAAGCTTCTGCCCAGGAGCGACACAGGTTGTTTTCTGCTCACATTTCATTGGCCAAAACAAGTCACGTGTAACGTCAAAGGACACAAGACAAGTGTAATCCTCCCATGGGCATGACAGGAGAGAAGCGGGATAGTTGAGATCAGCAGCTACACTAGAGTAAGGGGGCCTAAAAGATGGGTCTAGAAAAATGGGCTGAGTCAGGACTCTTTGGGTTTGTCTGACTTTGGCCACTATGACCAAGGCCACCAAGTGGCCTTCGGCGCCTGTTCTCAGAGATGGGAGAAGATGGTCTGACAACACCATTCTGATAAGCAGAACTTTCTCCCAGGCAACAGCTCAGGATTCCTCCTGTTTGCTGGGGCAGGCGGGAGATGTGATTTCCTAAGTGGTTTCCTCTGCACTCTGTGGTCAGTTCTTTCTTGAAGGGAGATGAGGCAATCTGGGCTTTGGCTGAGCTACAATTTGGTTCTGTCACTAGTTTTAAAAGATATCCGGGGACGGGCATTGGAGAGGAGGGGAATTCGAGGGTAGGGTCCCAGCGAGCAGGGAGCCTGGTGCAACCCTTGCCTATCTGGTTATCGGGAGGCTTCCTGGAGGAGGTTTCAAAGTGGGGTCTGAGGGCTCCTGTGTCAGAAGCACCTGGAAGCTCATTAAGCATCGAGGCCTGGGCCCACCGCCCATCCTGGAGCCCAGAGCCAGGGCCCCAGTCATCAGAATTTTCTTTTTTTTTTTTTTTGAGACAGAGTCTCACTGTGTTGCCCAAGCTAGAGTGCCATGGTGTCAGCCTAGCTTACAGCAACCTCAGACTCCTGGGCTCAAGCGATCCTCCTGCCTCAGCCTCCCGAGTAGCTGGGACTATAGGCATGTGCCACAGTGCCCAGCTAATTTCTTTCTATTTTTAGTTGTTTGGCTAATTTATTTCTATTTATAGTAGACATGGGGTCTCACTCTTGCTCAGGCTGGTCTCAAACTCCTGAGCTCAAGCAATTCTCCTGCCTCGGCCTCCCAGAGTGCCAGGATTACAGGCGTGAGCCGCCGCGCCCGGCCCACAAGAATCATGCCTGCACATGATTCCTGTGGACACTGAAATTTGAGAAGCACGGAGTTACTGGGAGAAAATTTCTAGTGAGTCCAGAGGCCTAGCATAGTGATTCTCAACTGGGGGTGATTTTAACGCGAAAGGAACATTTGTAGATGTCAGAGACATTTTTGGTTGTCTCACCGTGGGGGTGGGGGAAGGTGCTCCTGGCAGCTGCTGGGTAGAGGCCAGAGAAGCTGCTAAGTGGCTGCAACTTGAGGACAGCCTCCCCACAGAGGCTAGAACTGTCCAGCCCAGAATGTCCATGGTGCCGAGGTCAAATTAACAGTTTGAACCCTTCTCTATGTAGGAGCACAGATGATTTTTAAATCTCTTTTTATTTTACTTTCCAAAATTTCTACAATAAGTGTGGCATCTTTTCCACTGAATACCTATTATGTACTCAGCACTTCATGTACGTTGTTATCAGTTCCTCCTCAAAACCCTTTCAGTCATTCATCTGGCAAATATCTCTTAAGCACCTACTATGTCTTTAACTTTAAACTACGCAAGATGTGGGGTGCACCCTGGGGACTACGACAGACAAGGATCATCTCCTTCATGGGGGCTGACGACACGGAAATAGATAATACACCAGTAACCAGTCACGCGTGTAATTTCAAATTGTGATAAGTGTTAAGAAGAAATCATGGCTACAGGGACAGAAAATAAAAAGGGGAGCAGTGGGGGAGAAACTACATAAACAGGAAGGAGAGTCCTCCCAGAGAAGGCGACAATTAAGTCACGATCTGAAGGCTCCTTTTCGCCAGCCATGCAAAGAACCAACGAACCCTGTTCCTGGCAAAGGGGAAAAGGATGTGCAAAGGCCCTGAGATGGGAAAGAAAAACCGCAAGAGTGGCCAGGTGGTTGCTGCCAATAGGGGCAGGGGCAGTGGAATGGAATGAGGTTGGAGGTGTGGGGGTCTGGAAACAGGGTCGTGCACCGCCTCGCCGTCTATGGCAGTTTTATGAGTTTTGTTATAAATGCATAGGAAGTCACAAAAGTTGAAGTCGGGGGAGATCTGACCCAATGCGCGCTTGTGCGAGACCGCTCCCGGGCCCTGGGCGAAGAGTGGGCGGTGAAGCCCGAGTGGGAAAAGGAGAGACGCGGGAAGACGTCTGCAGAGCTGCAGAGACGATGGCCACGCGACAGGGCGGCGACGGACAGGTGACGGCCATCCTGGATACCGTCGGAAGTGGCAGGGACTGGGATCTCCGAGGAGTTGGGGTGAGGAGGGAGGGCGCGACGACGGTGACTGGCGGGTGTGGGCTGGAGTCACTGGGAGCGGTGGGGGTGGCATGTGACAGGGACACGGTACTGCTGTTCTCTTTTAACAACTGAGGACGGGGAAGTGAACCGTCCAGCTTCACCAGGCCAGGGTGCGGGCTCCACTTCAGGTGTGCCTGACCCAAAGGTCACGCTGTCCCCGCTCCCCTGTCCCCACACAGTAATTTTTATAATGGGGGCAGTGATACGTAATACTAGTAATGTCAGTGTAAATGCCCTTAAAGGCTGACGTGGGCTTCCACAGGGAACCCCTACGAAGCCCGGGACCGTCCTCAAAAAGGTGCCTGCACGTTGGGACACGGCGTTGGGAACAGACGTTTTGCAGATAGTGGAATGGCAGCAAGGTGCCGGCCTTGGGAACGCGTTTTAAAATCCTGCATTTTGATTGGTGCAGTGGCCACCTGCTGGTGGGTGATTGGAGGGAAGTTCGCCGGGGTAGGCTGGCTTCTGCGGGATTTGGAGAGACGAAGTCTGTCTGGGCCTGTGATTGGTAAGATTGTGGCGCGGCCTTCGCTGTGATTGGTGAAGCCCGTGCAGCTATTTAAGTTTCTGAGCGCCAGTTCTTGAGTCGGCCACTAGGAGGAGCCCGGGAAGCGCAAAGCTCGGCACTGTGGAGCGTCTGGGCCGCCTCCTCCCTGACGCCCTCCGGATCCGCGCGGTGCCGGTTCCGCCCTGCACAAGTGGGCCAGGGAGTGTGTCGGGGCTCCCAGCTGCGGCCCAGGTGGCCACGCTTCTCTGCACAGCTCCTTTGGCCTCTTCCTCTGGCTCCCAGCCCCTCAGAGGACATTGGCTGACCCAAGGGGTGGAGCTGAGGGTTCTGGAAGGTTTGCAAAGGCCCGGGTCCAAGTTGCAAAATTGTGGAGCCTGTCAAGAGAGACTCAGCAGCCCCTCTCCTGGCTGCGCCCTCTGCCCGCCGCCGCGGAGTCCTCAAGTTTAACAGCCTCCACCGTTTCCTTTAAGGTCCTTAAAGAGTTTTTCCCGGGTAGCATCTCACTGGAGCTTAGAACCGTCCCGTGCAGGTAAAGGCCACTAGCTCGGGAGAGTGCCCCATCCACAGAGGCCCCCTGCCCATCCCCATGTGCCACCACGCCGTGCTGTTCCTTGTCTTCGCTGCACTTGACCACTGTTTGTAATTTATTTCGTTATTTATTTATTCACTTGTTGCTGTCTGTCTCCACCCTGCCTTCCTGCAGGGAGGGTGTAGGGTTGCCAGGCACGATACAGAGCACCTAGTTTCATTCGAATTTGAGATGCACAGCACGTTTTGAAAGTATAGGCACGTCCTATGCCTTATTTGGGACATAACTCATACTAAAAAAAAATCATTCGTTGTTTATCCGAAATTCGCATGTAACTGGGCATCCTGTATTTTTATCTGCTAAGCCGCGACCCTGTGCAGGCGGCATCTTGCCTATTGTGTTCAGTGCTGCATTTCTCGCACCCAGAGCAACATGAGTTGAAGGTGGAGTGTTTGGATGGCCACATTCCTTCCTTCGTTCACGCACCCATTCACCCAGCCTGTCTACATGAAGTGCCGGCTGGGTCCTGGGAAGGTGGCAGCAAATGGGACGCGGTCCAGTGGGGGAGGCAGACGAGTAACCAGTAACCACCATCGGACTAGACTGTGATGCTGTAAAGCTTTGGGAGACGTGAGAGGGTCCTGACCCTGCCCAGGCCAGCAGGACTTCCCAGAAGATGACTAAGGTGGGGTTTGGAGCATGAGGGGCGAAGAGAGAGGTGAGATAGCTCTCTGCTCCAGACAAGGAGAGGCTGTGGGGTTCTAGAAGCTGCGGGTAGCCGGGGAGGGCAGACGCACAGTGTGGACGGGGCGGCCGGACAGAGGTGAGGAAGTTCACAGAGTGAACGTTCACGTTCACTGGGCGTTCCTGCCCACCAGTCAGGCACAAGAGTGAGGCCATGTTGGCACTATTGTGCCCATCATCTAGGTGAGGAAACTGAGGCTGAGGGCAGTGAAATGCCTTCACTAGGTTTACAGTCTGAGAGGGGAAAGCCGAGCTTCAAACTCAGGTCTGGCAGACCCGAAGCCTGCACCCTTCTAGAAAAGCCGCTGAGTGAAGGATTATAACCCCAGTGGGAGAAACTGAGGCTCAGCAAGGCAACAGGGCTCTCGCTGTGAGTGTCCAGTTGGCTGAAGAGCGCTGAGGCAGTGCACGGAGCGTGGTTTGTCCCAAGCCCTCCAGAGAGACAACAGGAGAGCCGGGGCAGGACCAGGGGTCCAGGCCACTGTGTCTCCCATTCCCACGAGGGTTGGGTCTCTGGGAGCCCCTCGCTGAGCCCTGTGGCTAATTCCTTGCCTGGGTCCTGGACAGGTCCGCGGTTTCCATGGAGACCGCCTCCCACCATCCCTGAAATCTCATTGTGACCAGTATTAAGGGATTAACTCTGCCGGGCGGCGCTCGCAGGGTCTGGGGTGCTGGGGGGCAGCGGGAGCTCCCTCAAGGATGAAGAGGTTGCCCACTGTGCCACAGGAGGAGGATGTCTCGCTGCGGCCAGGGCTTCCCCCGGGACCCACCAGGTATGGCCCTGACTCCACGTCTGCCTGGAAGGAAGGATGGGGTGGCAGGAGAGAGACACAGAACCCAGGGGAGGGTTCCAGATTTGGGAGCAGTGTGGAGGATTGGTCCCCATGGTCCCCAACCCAGGAAGGCCAAGGGCCCTGAGGGGCGAGTGACATTCTGATCAAAGCAGGGTCCAGATACCCTCAACAAGGTGTGGGGAGCCCCATAGAGTCTTTTAGGGGTACTCCAAGGCTGCCCAAAGACCAGCTATTTAATCTCCTTCATTTTGCAGTTGGGGAAACTGAGGCACAGAGAGGGAAAGTGACCTGCCCAAAGACAGTGAGTCGGTGGAAGGAAGCAGGTCAAGAATCCAGAGGGAACCCGGAGGTTGCCTGAGCAGAAAACATTTGGTTAAAATCTCATTGCCACTTCCAACTCGAATTCCAAATCCTCCTCCCTGAGCTCAGGAATGGGGTGCCCGCAGTCTCCTCCTCCAGGGCCCGTCCCACGGGCTGTGCCTCTGTCCCCTCCCTGCCTCTCCTCCACCTCCTGAGGCTGGCAGAGAGGTCCAGGCAGGCTCCCCAGTGCGGGAGGGCATGGCCACCAGGCCCCGACTACTCCATGCAGCGGACAGCCCCTCTCTGGGTCCCTATCCGGATGACTTTGGACATTTTTTGTTCCACACTTGAGGGGTTTGAGGGCCCAGCCACAGTGGGGACCCTGATAGCCCACCCCACCTCTTGCCCTAGAAAGGCCAGGTCTGCCCAGGAGAAATTTAGGCCAGGCTCCAAAGGGTTCCTGGAAGGCCACATCAACGCAGGGGGACAAACGCTGGCTCCGGAGCCAGGTAGAGACGATTCACACGCTACTGACTTAGCTCACTGAGAAAATGCTGTCTCCTGAGCCTCAGTTTCCTCACCGTGATGGGGGCAAGAATCCCACCTTCCTCAAAGCTTGCTCTCAACATCTGTGGCAAAATCTATGATGTCACATAAAGAAAGCAAGGCACAGCACGGTGTCAGAGGCAGGGGTAGGATGTATGCTCTCATACGCCGTTTGGTCTGGAGAAAGAACCCTTGGAAGCTACATTGGAAAGTGAGAGAAGTGGTTCCCCACGGTGACAAAGTAGGGGGAGAACAGTGGACAGGAGACGGGGTAGAAGCAAGACTTCTCTGTTTGTACCTTTCTTTTTTTTTTAGACAGAGTCTCACTCTGTAGCCGGGGCTAGAGTGCTGTGGCGTCAGCCCCGCTCACAGCAACCTCAAACTCCTGGGCTCAAGCGATCCTCCTGCCTCAGCCTCCCAAGTGGCTGGGACTACAGGTGTGCACCACCGCCCCTGGCTAATTTTTCTAATTTTAGTAGAAATGGGGTCTCGCTCTTGCCCAGGCTGGTCTTGAACTCCTGAGCTCAAGTGATCCTCCCGCCTCAGCCTCCCAGAGTGCTAGGATTACAGGCATGAGCCACCACATCCAGCTTTGATTTTGAACCATGTAAATGTCAAACCGATTCAAAACTAAATGGAACAATTTTAACAAATTAGGTAAAATATCAAAGAATAATCACACACACCTCAATAATATGACAGGTGTGCAGCCAAGACCGAAACCGCGGCACTCGGAACAGAGAAAGTCTGGCTCCGAGTCACAGAATCTTGACCTGGAAGGGCCCTTTATTTTAAGTCAATCTCTTATTGCTGATAGCAACAATAAAAGTCTTGCTACCAAGAATCAGGAGCTCTCTAAGTGCTGGACACAGTGCCAAGCACTGTCTGAACATCATCTCATTTAATCAGCATTTTGACTTTGTGAGGGAGCTATCATTATTCCCATTTTATGGATGGGGAAACTGAGTCTCTCTGAAGCTCTGACTAGTAAGTTGCAGTAAGTTGTAGAACTTGCATGCACATCTAGGCCTTTCCGGCTTCAAATTTTAAGCCCTCCTACAGTTGCTTTCAATCTTGGCTGCACGTCAGAATAATCTGGGAATTGTAAAAAACACTGATGCCTGCCCTACCGCCCCAAGACCAAGGATTTGATCATTGGTCTGTGATGGGACCTGGGTATTTTTTAAAGTTATGGGATGATTTTATTTCACCATCAGGGTTGAATCTCTGCTTTATGTGAGACAGAACTTCTCAAACGGGAAACCAAGGCCAGGTAGGGAAATGACCTTGCCCGAGGTCACACAGTGGCAGGAACCAGAGCTGGGCCAGGGCTCCCAGAAGCTCCTATGGAGCCTTTGTGCAAATAAGAAAAAGGCGCCCCGCTCTGGGCAGACACAGCTCCCTGGGCACTTGGCTTGGCGGCTACGACAAAGGCTGCACGCCCACCCCTCTTGCCCTCTTGGCTACAGAACTTTTGTGCAGTGAGCAACCTATACAGTTGTTTACAGTGACCCTGGCCTGAGTTTCAGGACTTCAAACACTTCACCTGAGTGACCTCCAGGCAAATCCCTGGGGTCCCTCAAAGCAAGGGTTCAGGGAGACCAACGGTGGCTTCTGTGCTATGGGCTCATCCCTCACTCCCCAAACCAGGGGCTGAGCCAGACAAGGGCTCCCCATAATCCTTAAGGCCTCACAAGGCCTGGGCAGGCCCCATCTAGCTCCCAAGGTCACCCCTGCAGATAAAGCCGGGAACATAAACAGGAGGGAGGAACATACACAAGAGGACAGCAACACACTCAACCCCGATGTCACAAGCCACCTGGCAGGAGGCAGCCTGAGGGGAGGCCCCACCCACACAGGCCCAAGTCCTCCTGGCTTCCTTCCTAATCACTCGCCAGACCACACTCTGTACCCTGCCTCCTGAGCCCACGGTCAGCATCTCCCACAGTGCCCTACTCTCTGGGCACCTGTCATTGGTACTCGCCCTGTGGTAGCCCTGGAGTGGCCGGGAGCCTCAGCTTAGGAGCTCAGATTCTAGAGCCAGACTGCTCAGGTTGGAATCCTGCCTCTTGTCCCTCATCAGCTGTGTGAGCTGGGGCATAGGACTCAGCCTCTCTGTGCCTCCGGTCTGTACTGTAGTGACAAAAACATTACCTGCCTCCCGGAGTGGCTGTGACACAAAGTCCCTAAAACAGCCGGGACACAGCGACTGTGCTGATCAAGGCACGTGTTTCGCTCCGTTTCATCCTCAAGACAACACTCGGAGTTAGGTATCATCGTTCCCAATTTACAGGTGAAGAAACCAAGGCTCAGAGAGGTCGAGAGAGTCAGGGCCAAGCTCCGTGTCTTTCTCTAGGGCCTGATGGCCCCAGAGACAGGACACGGCTGAGATGGGTTATCATGCAGAGTCTCTACTGGTCACACTCCTTGGGGCGCCCACAGGACTCAAGGCCAGGCGAATGCCCCTGACTTGGGCCTTCTGGTGGCTTTCAGACCCCTGCGTTTCCAGCCAGGCCTGGGAGAGAGGGGAGGACGGCTGGGGAGGGCGTCTGCAGAGCCGTCTTGTTCACAGATGTCCTTCAACTCATCACTCAGGTCCAGAGAGAGCCCTTTGTTCCCACCCAGGCTGGAGACCCTGACTTCCTGGGGTGACCTTCCATCCTTGGACAAGTCACTGGTCCCCGACCTCCATCTCCCCATCTGTACAACGAGGGCATGAGGCCGGGCCAGTGGTTTTCCAGCTCTCAAATGAAACACTAAGGGAGATCACACCTATGAGGGAGTCTCTCGTTGAGTCAGGGTCTGTGGCTGCATCCCCTTGGTCCCTGGGAGCCTCAGGACCCACTTTGAGAAGCCCCAGCCCGCATCCTCCTAAAGGTTCTTCCGGCCCTGACAGCCCAGGATTCTGGAACCCCTGCCGCATCGCGTCCCTGTTTGGAGAGCTCTTCCCAGCGGCTTTTATCTCTCTTTGGTAACAGAGCAAATTTGCTCAGGACCCGGTGCAGGGGCACAAGCAGATTGTTGACTCTTGAGCAAAGCCTGGCCTTTGGAGGGCGGCGGAGGAGGCCTCGGGATGTGCGTGGGGAGGCCAGTGGCCTCTTGCATAACCCGGGAGGCCTCCTGCCCACCCAGGCCTTTTCGGGGTTAGGGGTGAGGCAAACCGCAAACTCATGCCCAGTTAATTTTTTAAGGCAAAATCAACAGGCTCAGCAATGATTAGCAGGTAGGTAAGTTGGTCTTAATCGTCCCGGGGAGAGGGAGGGAGGAAGGAGGCCTGTAGAGGAGGCCCAGGGATGGGGTCAGTTATCAGTTAACCACATGAATGTTGTTTCCTTCCAAACCCACTGGCCTTCAGCCCCGAGTTCCCTCATCTTCCTCTCGGAAACACTCCCGGGGCAACCCAGTGGCCATCAGTCATTGAGTGAACCAACACACCACCCTCCACGGCCCTGCCAGGGCCCATGGGGGCCGCGATGAAGCAAAGGGTTCCCCTGGTTAAGATCAAGCTCACCACTGTGTGGCCTTGAGCAAGTCCCTTCCACACCCTGGGGCTCATCGAGGGGCCCCAGGTCTACGGCTCAGCCTGCAGCCTGCCGCCAGTCCCCTGGAGGCCTCACCGTCTCCTTCCACGCAATGGGTGGGTTCACGGAGACATCCTTTCCAGCCTTGAAGTCGTGTGGGGTCGTGATTGAATTAAGCCGCAGTGGCCTGCACCCAGGGGGCAGAGGGTGGCAGGAGCGGCCGTTTTAGGAGCTCGAGGAGGAGAAAAGATGCCCGGACAGGGAGGGGGCCTACCTGGTGTCTGCTGTTGGCGCCAGCAAGCGTCAGATCCCAGCTCCAGGAAGAAGCCAGTGCTATCAGATGGGAGGCGGGGGTCCCCGTGGGGCGGATAGGGCGGCAGGGATGGCCCCCTAGCTCCCGGCCCTTGAGAGCTGCCAAAGGAAGCGGCCAGGCTGGGCCAGCCTCGGGCCCCGTGGCTGCCTGGACTGGAGTTTGGTCAGTGGTTGGGGACCTATATTGTGAGATAGTTAGGACTTTGTCCACAAACTGGAATTTGAAATTTCAAAGGGGCGAAACTGAAGGGCCCTACCCCAGAGTGGAGATGGCTCTTGGCTTCTTTCCCCCATGACTTTTGTTCTTTGTCTCGATAAGTCCTGAGTTTTCCCTGCACCACTTCCAGGTGCGGGGTGGGGGAGAAGAGATAGGAGATAGTGGGGTGGCGAGCAGCGGGTGGCTGGGCATGCGGAGGATGCCCCTGAACCCGCCTGTGCCCAGGGACAGGGTCCTTCACCTCTCAGGTCCTTGAGCTCCTCGGCAGTCCTGCGATAGTGAGGCCACCAGCCCTGGTGCTGCGGGGTTCTGGCATTCTTTCCAGGCTCTTTCCAGTGAGGCGGCACACAGAGGGGCACAGCCCTTGAGCTCTGAGTCAGACACAGGTTCAAGTGACAGCCCCTCCGTCACAAGCTGTGTGACTTTGGGCCGGTCACTTCACCTCTCTGAGCCTCAGTGTTACCATTTATAAAGTAGGAATGACAATAGTCCCTACCTCCATGGGCAGATAATACGAGAAGAGTAGAGGTTCTTAGCGCCAGGCTTAGCACAAAATTGCTCTTTAAACATTAGCTGTTATTACAATTTAAAAGAAAAATGATGTCGTCCGGAGCGGCAGCCCCTCCCCCACTGCGCACAGCGGAGGTGCGAGACCCCTGCCTCCTTCTCGAGGCCTCCGTTTCTCCATCTACGCCATGCAGGACTCAGACCTCTCAGTGGGCTCCGAGGTCCTCTGCTGTCCCCTGGGAGCTGCTGCCTGTCGCACTGAGGCCAGAGCCTGTTCCCGGCTGGGTGTGCACACAGTGCTCGGGAGCTCTCCCAAGCAGGGGTCCTGACTCCGACAGAGCATGTGGCCAGCCTGCAGTCCTGGCATCCGTGGCCAGGGATGAGAATCGCTGCTATTGCACTGTACGCCTGCACGTGGTCGTTTCACGCCTGAACTGTCCCTGCAAAGAAGCTATCAGTCCCATTTATCTTATGCTGAAACTGAAGCTGAGAGAGGTAGAACCAGTGGTCACAGAGTTTGGTACATTAGCACTGCCTGGATTTTGACCAGATCTGTCTGACTTCAGGGTCTGTGGCTTATGTCCCTACAGAGGGGTGGAGGGAAGGAGGGCTAAGAACCTTAAAGTAGTCTCTCATTTAATCTTCACCACAAACTGCAGATTAGGCCCATTTTACAGAAGGAGAAACTGAGCCTTCAAAATACTAACTTGCTCTGTGCAGACAGGTTGCAATGGAGCCTGCTATAGCATGAGCCTGGCAGGTAAACAGCCACTGAGGTGCAGCACCAGAGACCAACACCCACAGGCTAACACCTGTTCTGTCTGCACAAAGAAGCTTAGTATTTTTTATAAGCAGGGAAATAAAAGCCAGGCCAATGCTTGTGACATTTGCTCTGCTACCTGCTGTATTTATTATGTGCTTATGTGAAGGCACCTAAGCACTGTCAGGTTAGCGTTCTTCCTCATTGAAGAGCATTACGATGTTGCTTTCTTTTCTTCCATTAGTTAAAAATTGTCTTGAAGGAAGGGAATGAAACTTTTTTACTGATACATAATAACTGGACATATTTATGGGGTGCATGCAATATTTTGATACATGCATACAATGTGTAATAATCCAATCACGGTAATTAAGACAAACACCATTTCTTTGTGTTGGGAACATTTCAGATCTCTTCTAGCAATTCTGAAATTTACAATCAATTATTGTGAACTATCATCACCCTACTGTGCTATCGAACTTTAGAACTTACTCCTTCTAACTGTATTTTTGTGCCCATTAACCAACCTGTCTTCATCCCCTGAATGAAACTTTTAAGACCTCAAGATACTATACATTTAAAGCATCCCTCATGTCTTGATTTTTCCACTTCCCTTTTTCCCTCCTTGTATAACATGAAAAACATTGTATTAATCTGATTTTTAAGGATCTTTTTTTATGTTACATGTCAAGGTATCCCACTGAAACTTTCCACACTGCAGACCAAAGTCATCCTTAGCCATTGTTACAAAATATGTGGAATAGTAATTTAAAATGTAAAGTTGTGGCCAGCCACGGTGGCTCACACATGTAATCCTAACACTCAGAGAGGCAGAGGTGGGAGGAACACTTGAGCTCAGGATTTTGAGACCAGCCTAAGCAAGTATAAAACAAAAAATAGAGAAATTAGCTGGGCGTAGTGGCTCACACCTGTAGTCCCAGCTACTTGGGGTGCTGAGGCAGGAGGCTCATTTGAGCCCAGGTGTTTGCAGTTGCAGTAAACTATGATGATGTCACTGTACTCTAGCCTGGGTGACATAGCCAGACTCTGTTTCTAAAAAAAAAAAGTAAAGTTATAACATAAATATGTTTAAAACAGAAACATAAGGGAAAAAGCCATGAAATGTCTTGTGTCTTAAGTTCTCTGTATTTATGCAGCTAATTTGTCTGTCACTGAACTGTGAATCCAAAGACTTGTTTTCAGCTACTTGCATCTGTAATCCACGAGGATTCTGGGCAGCTGCCACCTCAGTCTCTTCCCTATATTATCACAGTTTGGTTGCAATAGCTATACAGTAACGACGAACACAAAAAAGAAATAATAACTTGTCTAAGATCAGAGAGCCAATAGATCTCACAGGTGGTGTGCCATTTATATGAGGGATCTGTATCTAGAAGATATTGTCTGGAGTTGGCTAAGGCTGGGGTGATCATGTATGTAATAAATTATGCAACTTACAGCTGATGAGTGGATAGATTTACTTATGGGGTAGGTTGTGGTGGAACATGAATCTAGAATGTGCCTCATAGACCGTCATGCATGTTGTGCATTTGGTAATTCATGTATGTCATAGTTTGTGTGCTTAACTTACTGCGTGCAGGGTGTATGCCTAGTAGTTCTTGTACATAACAGGTCATGTATGTGGCATGGCATGGTTGACCCGAGTTGATTATAGACCTTATTTACTTGAATCTAATCTGTCATCTGTAGAGAGATGCATTGTTTTTTTTTTTTTTTTTTTTTGAGACAGAGTCTCACTTTGTTGCCCAGGCTAGAGTGAGTGCCGTGGTGTCAGCCTAGCTCACAGCAACCTCAAACTCCTGGGCTCAAGCAATCCTGCTGCCTCAACCTCCCAAGTAGCTGGGACTACAGGCATGTGCCACCATGCCCGGCTAATTTTTTCTATATATATTAGTTGGCCAATTAATTTCTTTCTATTTATAGTAGAGATGGGGTCTCGCTCTTGCTCAGGCTGGTCTCGAACTCCTGAGCTCAAACGATCCGCCCACCTCGGCCTCCCAGAGAGCTGGGATTACAGGTGTGAGCCACCGCGCCCGGCTGAGAGATGCATTGTTATTCTTGTTACCAATTAAACTCTGACATGGTAGCGATCACATTCCACTTTCAGAAATGTGGAAGTGGGCCTCCTTGGGTTGACGAGGCGCCATTCGTAGAGGCCATGGCTTGCTGGATTGTACAGCGGGTATCTGTGCGGGGGAATAGCCATGCGTGGCCTGTCATTGGAGCCAGACAGGTGGCAGGGACCTGGGTCAACCCCCGGACACCGCCCTCCACTTCTCTTACCTGTTTGTCCCCAGTCAGGTCTTCCTTTTCTGCTCCGCTCTGCACTGCCCCCAAGGCCGGGGGACCCAGGATCGGATGTCCCTGTGGTGGGGACGTGACGCAGGAGGAACCTGCCAGGTTTTGAAGTCTCCTTCAGGCCCTTAACGAATCTGGAAGTAGGGGTGGGGGCCTCTGTCTTCTTCCCTCCCTCAGAATTCTGTCCTGACCAACAGACAACTGGGCCAGAATTGTCTCCCCATTTTGCAGATGGGGATATTGAGGCTCTGAGAAGAGATGGGATGTCAACAAAGCCATCCGAAGAGTGACAGGGCTAGTTTCTAATGCCAGGTCTCCTGACACCAAACCTGGCCTGTCTTCCCCTCCAGAACAGTTGCTCCCTGTCCCCCCCCCCCCCCAGGAAAGAGCACTTCCAGGTTCTCTGGCTCCAGGGGTAGGATGGAGGCGGGGAGTAAAGCTAAGCTAAGAGAAAGGGCTTCGGGTAGTTGGAGGAGTGTGGAAACGATGGCTCCTGTACCCTAAACACACCTCTTCCCCTGAGTTGCCCACTCAGTAATTCACCCACGCATTGGCTCCTTCGTTTACTCAGTAATTCACTTTTTCCCTAATTCACCCACTCGTTACTTCGCTCATGCACTCGACTCGCACGTTAATACACTGTGTCTAAGTCACCCGCTCATCTTGGCTCTCCCACCCATTTGCTCTTGCTCAGAGGTCTTGCCACGTCCCTCCGACCTGCCCCTCCAGCCGCAGCGGGCGACAGGGTCTCAGGCACCTCTGCTCTGTCCTTGCTCTACCTTCTATGCCGTGACTTTACCTCCCCTGCTAGATTGGGAGCCCACCAAAGTGTCCACACAGGAAGGCAGTGAGGTCTGGAGGGGCGAGAGGAACGGGGTGCGCCATAAGCCGAAGACAGGCAGGTGCAGCTGCACAACTTCAGGGCCCAAGTCCGAGATGGAAACCATCGCCCCTTGTTGGAAAATCACGATGCATTTCAAGAACCAACAGCAGAGCATTGAACCAAGCCCGGGGCTTTCTAAGTGTGGGGCTCTATGTGACTGCACGGGGGTGGGGGGGTGGGGGGGTGCATCCATGAAGCCCGCTCCGAAGGGAGGAGATGGATGGAGAACAACAAGGGAGACAGAAAAGGGGACACGAAACAGAGGAAGAGGAGGAGGGGCCGGCGTTGGCCAGGCACCGCTTGGCGTTTTATTTACGCCATCGCAAATCGCTATTCAACACACCCTTTGAGGTTGGTTGTACATTTCACAGAGAAGGAAACTGAGGCTCAGAGAAGAGAATCATTTACCCGAAGTCACGATTAGTAGGTGGTAGGCGCCTGAATGTAAACCCAGGTCTGCGGGGCTGGAAACCTCGTCTCCGCCTCTTCTGGGAGGGGGTGGGGGACAGGAGAACGTGGCAGGGAGATCGGAGATGGAGAATGTCTGGGCCAGAGCAGCTGGGGGCCGTGAGGGCTGGTGGGGGCCATAATAGGATCACAGGGAACAGAGGAGGGGACCCAGAGGCGAGTCTGGCCCTCCCAAACCTCCAACCCATTCTGCGCCCAGAGGTGGGAGACGGCACGGGAGCTGGGAGAAAGCTCCCAGAACAAGGAACCAAAAGATGGGCGTCTGGGGCCTGGGATTTGGGTTTCTAAGTTAGGGGCCAGGAGGCAGCTTTATCTCTGCAAGAGCATTGAGGGCAGAAGTCAATGATTTGGGAAGCGATTGAATTGGGGCGTCTTGGAGGTAGGCTGGCAGCGTCTGATCGTATCAGGTAGAATGCCCGGCTTGGGGGGACAATGGCTGGGGGGTGGCTGAGTCAGGGGTCAAATGGGCTCCGGGGAGTCACAGTGGCTGCCCCACAGAATTGATAACTGAGTACTGGCGAGTTAGGGCCCCAACAGTCGTAATTAGCCCCCCGAGTGTCAGCCAGAAACCAGCAAACAGCCAAATCCCGCGGCCCCGCCCAGGCCATCCGCCAGCAAGGGGGGGACCGATTAACCATTAACCCCCACCCCTCCCCGGCAGAGCCTCCACCCCTCCGCAGGGGCTAGGCCAACACTCCGCAGATCCTCCCAGAGGACGGTTTGAAGCGAAGGAAGGCAGAGACAGCGGGCGCCTGGGAGGAGGCAGTGGGAGGGCGGGGGCGGGGGCCGGGGCTCGGCCCAGAGCTGTCGCGGTGGGCATCGTGGGCAGGGCAGGTGGCGAGGTGCGGAGCAGGGGAGAATGCGCCTCTCCAAAACCCTGGTCGACATGGACATGGCTGACTACAGTGCCGCGCTGGACCCGGCCTACACCACCCTGGAGTTTGAGAATGTGCAGGTGTTGACGATGGGCAATGGTAGGTGGGGGCAGGGAGCCCAGGTGTGCCAGCGGGGGCAGGTGTGCCCATATATGGGAGTGGATCTTTGGCACTTCACTTTGGGGTAGGAGAATGATAGAGAATGGTAGGCTGGTCCGATAGGCGGGCACAAGTGTCGCCAAGTGAAGCGAATGTGCCCGGGTACGGCGACAGAGACATTCTGAGAGAGAGGAGGCTCACAGGGCAAACTTCCGGCAAAAGTAGACTCCAGGTCCCCCCCCAGGCCCTCCTGGTCCCTGTTGCTTCAAAGCTGTTCTGCGCGGTGTAGTGACATGATGGCGAACTCCCTCTTGGCGTCCAGCTCCAGTAATTCAGCCCAACATAGCCTCTTCCTGAGCCCCTCGGGCCTAGATCCCGAGAGATGGACAAATACATCCTGTCCCTGGAGCCGGAGGTTGGAGGCATGCCTGCATGTCAGAATGTCTTTGGAACTTCCCTAGGGAAGTTGGCGCTTAGAGAAAATGGTGTTTTCAGGGAAGGTTTGCTAAGTAAGAAGCCGACTCAGCAGCGTGTATGTTGTGTGTGTGTGTGTGTGTGTGTGTGTGTTCGTGTGTGTTCTCGCGAGTTCCCACATAGGTGTGCAGGTGAGGCAGTGCACGTACAGGCACATGTGTGCCTTTGGGAAGACATTTGGCGTATTTTTGCGTTCAAGCGTCTGCATGTGCATGTGCTGGGTCTATTTCCACTAGTATTTGTTCGCCGAGTGGGCCCGTGTTTGTGCCTCTACCGGGCGTCTGTGTTTGTCTTGCTTATGTATGTAAGTGACCGTGCGCGTGCATGTGCATGTGTCTGTAGGTGTTTCCACACGTGTGCTGCGTGTGTGGGTCTCAACCGTGTGTGTTTGTGCATGTGCATATGTTTGTGTCCCCTGTGCTTTCTGTCCCTGCATCCCAGGTGGGCATTTTGTCACGTGCCCATGTTTGCAGCTTCTCCGTACATGTGCGCATCCCCTTGCCTGTGAGAGCTGGTGGCCGGCACAGCTGGAAAGGGCTGGGGGAGGGAGCCGCCAGGCACCGCCTATGGTCAGTCTCACCAGGTGCTCGCCTGCCCTGCCGCCCCCTCGCTGTGTGACCTTGGGAATGTCACCTCCCCTCTCCTGCCATCTGTATCCTCTACAAAATGGGCTACACGGCCCCAGGCCTGCTGGCCGGCCGGCTTTTAGGAGTGCCTGAGGATTGCATGAGGCGTTTGAGGGGAAAACACACCGGAAATGGCCAGCAAGTTGCTGCTGCCCTAGGCAGCATGTCGTGTGTCCCCACAGGGACAGAAGGTGCTGTCACCCCCCTGACCACTGCCCAGCTCTGGGCTGCTCCCTGGGGTGGCGCCATTACCCCTTTGGAGCCCAGGAGTCATGTGCTCCTGAGCTGGAGGCCAAGCTCCTCAACTGGGAGTCCCAAGGACAAGGCAGGCTCTGGCTCTGGAACCAGAAAGATCTGAGCTCTGATCTGGCATAGGTCCTCCCTGCCTGTGTGAACACAACCAGCCATTTTCCTCTCTCAGCCTCAGTTTCCTCATCTATAAAATGGGGATAAATAATAGTACCTGCCTCCCAGGGCTAACCAGAGGATGAATAAGATAAGATGTCTGAGTGCTTAGTCCTGGCGACTGGCCCTGGCCCCCACAGGGGTGGTCCAAGGCCTCTGAGCATCTGTAAGAAGAGTCTCCAGCATTCCTCGCTGGAGTCTGACGTGATCTAGGAGCACGAGTTGGGGTGATGTGAGGTGGTTCTCCAAGTGTTTTGAGTACATCCTGGACTGGTGGCTCCAACGCTCCAAGGAGAGCGCCCCACCCCTCCCCCACCCGACACCGAAACCGCAGCCGGGCTCCTGCTGATCAAAGGCCCAGCAGACACCTCCACACGTGCGGCGCTGGCCGGAGTCACCCAGCACACCTGGACCAGAAATCTAGCCGCTCCACTAAACAGCACTGTGAAGACCTGGGCAAGCCACTTGCCCTCTCTGAGCCTCAGTGGGCTCCCCTAAAGAACGAGGGCGATGAGCTGGCCTCAGGGGGGGCTGTGCAGATGATATACCTGACAACGCCCGAGCCGTCCTGGCCACGAGGTGGGAGCTCCTTCCCCGGCCTCCCCCCGAGTGGCCGGGAGCTGTGGGGTCAGCTCTCCCTGGGGCTGGGGGAGGAGAGGCTGGGGGAGAAAGGGCACCTGCCCGGCTTAACAATTATCCCCGTCTCCAGGAATAATTCACCAAGTGGAGGGGGCTGCACTCCTGGGCACACGCGGGAGTCCGGGACGTTCCGCCAGGCGATGGCAGAAATGAGATGTCTGCTTGCGCGTGGAGCCCGACAGGCCTCTGCCCCCAGGGTTTCTCCTGCAGAAAAGTGTTGTTTCACAAGGGCCGATGTAGTGCTCGCTACGTGCCGAGTGCTTCACACATATTGATTCCCTGAATCCTCATGACAACCCCAGGGGGTTACTGTGTCCCCATTTTACAAGTGAGCGAACGATGGCAGGGAGAAGGAAACCCACACAGCCAACGCCACTCAGCTGGGAAGTGGGCAGGCTGGGACTCGAACCCGGGCAGAAGAGCTTCAGAGTTTGTGCTCTTACCTACAGCTCGATGGCCCCTCCAGTTCTCAGCTGGGTATCCTCTTAAGGGACACCCTGAATCCCCAAGGTCAGATTCAGGGTGTCTATGAAAACGTGTGTGTGTGTGTGTGTGTGTGTGGTGCGCACATGCATGTTCTTTCCTGGGGACGTGGTCCGTAGTGTTCATGGTTATCATCTTCTCCAAAGGGTCTATCCCTGGTGGAAGATTTGCTAACAAAAAAGGGGGTTCCGCCACTGATACTTTTTAAAAATTTGAAAACAAACAGACCAGTCAAATTGAATTGCTGCTTCTTTTGCAGCTGGGGAAACTGAGGCCCAGGGGCAATTGAAGCAAGGGAAAGGAACTTACCGGCAGTCGCAGGAGAGTTAGTGGCCATGTCACCACTAGGGCCCGGCCTAAGGCCTCCTTTGCCACCCACCTAGGATCCCCCTCCCCACGTTTATAACGACGCAGCAGCTTCTGCCTCTGGGACAGGAGGTGTTCAAGGCTGCCGTGACCCTTGCCGTGACCCTCTTACGAGGGCAAGTGACTGTCTGCTCTTGGTGCATGTCCTCCCTGTCCCCCAGAGAGTCTGCAGGGCCCCTGGGCTCCAAGCTGAGATCCACTCAGCCCTGGTCACCCAGTGAGAAACGAGGGACAGGACCTGGTTTTTGGGAGAAGCCAGGGGAATACTTGTCCCTTCCACAGCACCCTCTGCTCAGCGAGGAGGCTATAGGGGTCACATGCCCCCCAGGCGGTGGCCAGGTCTTCACTCCTTGCCAGAGAAAGCTGGTGCCAGTAGCCTCCACCCCAGGGGGGAGCAGACCCTCACAAACCACGCCTTGGAGACAGTGTCACAACCATCCCCAGTTTCCAGATGAAGTTCCAAAAGGCCAGGTGACCTCCCCAAGGCCACTGAGGGCCTGGCTGGGGCTAAAGCCCTGGAAGGATCCCCCACAAGCCTCCTATCGGCCTCTGACTCTCTGCCCCACCTGCGACCTCACTGCCTTCTCTTCCCACAGACACGTCCCCGTCGGAAGGCGCCAACCTCAACGCGACCAACAGCCTGGGGGTCAGCGCCCTGTGCGCCATCTGCGGGGACCGGGCCACGGGCAAACACTACGGTGCCTCGAGCTGTGACGGCTGCAAAGGCTTCTTCCGGAGGAGCGTGAGGAAGAACCACATGTACTCCTGCAGGTGAGGAGACCCCAGGAAGGGTCTCGACTTCCATAGCTGGGAAATGGGTACACTCGGGCTCACATGCCCAGAGTCTGTCTTCTCCCTGAGTGGGTCCCTGAGGCACCTGCCCGTCAAGGGCTTCAAGGCTCTTCTGCTTTCTCGGGCTTTGTGGATCTAGGGGGAGCATCCATTCTAGGAGCCACGTTTACTGATCATAAAGCTGTGGGCTGCCCTTTATGGAGCACCTGCCATGTGCCAGGCGCCATCCTACGTCTTTGCACGTATTTTGCCGTCCCGTGAGCCTGTTGTTATTTTTCCCATTTAG
>VSMD01109467.1:0-15358 GCA_008750895.1 Mirza zaza | reverse complement strand
AAAGTGAGACTCTGTCTCACAAAAAAAAAAAAAAAATTAAAAAAAAAATTTTATGAGATGTTAAGAAAAAAATGTCTCAAAAGACTCCTTGAAGGGAGAATGATCATGAAAAGAATGGTTGACTAACACTGTTCTAGCACAGTTGTTTTTTTGTTTTTTTTTTTTGAGACAGAGTCTCACTTTGTTGCCCAGGCTAGAGTGAGTGCCGTGGCGTCAGCCTAGCTCACAGCAACCTCAAACTCCTGGGCTCAAGCAATCCTGCTGCCTCAGCCTCCCAAGTAGCTGGGACTACAGGCATGCGCCACCATGCCCGGCTAATTTATATATATATATGTATATATTTTTTTTTTTCAGTTGTCCAGCTAACTTCTTTCTATTTTTTTAGTAGAGACGGGGTGTCGCTCTTGCTCAGGCTGGTCTCGAACTCCTGCGCTCGAAGAACGATCCTCCCGTCTCGGCCTCCCAGAGTGCTAGGATTACAGGCATGAGCCACGGCGCCTAGCCGTCTTCTCTATTCTTGAATATCCTTTTTCTCGAGTATCTCTGGCCTCCCTTCTCACGCTGGCCCGCTCAACGCCCACCCGTTTGGAGCACATTGCACATCTCGCCACCGCTCATCCAGGCAGCGGTCATCGCCACCACGTGTAGCCAGTCACAAGGAAATCTTTTTTATAGGTTGAAAAGCCAACAGATAAAATTATAAAAATTAGAAAATTTTTCTTTAAAAACTGACTTCATTTTTCTTTCTCAATCGAGCAAAAAGCAAACCTTCCCAGCTTTCGGTTTTGGGAAATGAATGAGTAAGAGTCACTCATTATCTGCTTCCTACTTCTGCCAAAAAAAAAAACCCCACTTGAACTCAGCACAGACGGGTGCAGGAGGGAGCCGGTGCTCACAGGAAGCCACACACCCTTCAAAGGCACCTGTCCTTCTTAGCACTGTGCTTCTCGCTCAAGCCTGGCACTGCCTCACCGACCTTCCTCCTCAGCGCCGCTTTCAGAAAAGCAAGGTAAGCAGGGACGGGGGCTCAGGTTGCGCACTGATTTCCCAGTCTGTGTGTGGACTTGGTCAGGCCTGAGCGCTGGCCAGCCACTGCCTGGCCCACACACTCCGGTCCCGCACCGGTCTGGGGCTCACCCTTGACACCTGTCTTGCAGTCCACAACACCCTCTATCTGTCTGTCCCTTCCAAGCCTCATCTGATAGGCGTTCCTACATGTCGGGCCACCCCCCTGCACTCATCTAGCCTGAGTGCACATGCCCAAAACATAGTTTTCATCAAAAATACACACTTTTCTGCCTCTCCCCTCTGGCACGACTCCCAGGCCAAGATACACCACACACACAAGGACTCCTAAGAATAATTTCCAGACGTTTGCCGGCTATGTTTCTTGTTCTCCTGATAATCCCCTAACTCCTCTGCCTCATTTAGTCCTTGACTTTTCACTGGTGAAATCCTGGAGAAAGACTAGAATTGTTATGCATTGAACAAGTGTTATGCATTGAACATGTGCTACAACACTTCAGCATCCATTTGTAGGAATAAGTAAAAAATCTCTCTCTCTCTCTCTCTTTTTTTTTTTGAGACAGAGTCTGGCTTTGTTGCCCAGGCTAGAGTGAGTGCCGTGGCGTCAGCCTAGCTCACAGCAACCTCAAACTCCTGGGCTTAAGCGATCCTCCTGCCTCAGCCTCCCGAGTAGCTGGGACTACAGGCATGCGCCACCATGCCCGGCTAATTTTTTCTATATATATATTAGTTGGCCAATTAGTTTCTTCCTATTTATAGTAGAGACGGGGTCTCGCTTTTGCGCAGGCTGGTTTCGAACTCCTGACCTCGAGCAATCCGCCCGCCTCGGCCTCCCAGAAAAATCTCTCTCTTGAGAAACACACAGTTCGGGTGTTTGGGCATGTGGTGGGAGTGTGGGGGGAGGGGAGAGTGGATGTAAATTACTGAACAGTGTGAGAAGGGGTTCAGTAAGGACTGTTGGGGTGCCACGAGAGGGGTGGCCTTGAGTCCCCCGGTCATCCCTGCGTTGCTCGGATACACATAGGAGCCTGTGATTAACTTTAAGAAGCGTTTAACCTCTTCGTCTGCCAATATTTTTTTTAGTTTTTAAAATTTCTTTTTATATTTTATTTTTTTTAAGAGACAGGGTCGGGCTCTGTCACCCAGGCTGGAGTGCAGTTGCACAATGACAGCTCACTGTAACCTCGAACTGCTGGGCTCAAGTGAGCCTCCTGCCTCGGCCTCCCGAAGTGCTGGGACTGTAGGTGTTCACCGCCACGCCTGGCCATCTGCCAATTAAGAAAGGCAATAAAGGCAGTGGTTGGAGGTGGAGATTTTGTTTCTGGCTACGCTGTGCCTCTTCTAGATTTATCAGGCTCCTTCCCACTCCGATAGGATTCTGTGCATAGAACGGATTTTTATATCCAGTTTGAGGAAAAGACCAAAAAAGCTTTTTCAAATTTCCCAGCTGATTACTGCAACTTTCCAAAAGGCACTTGCTGTAGTAGCGTCCAGTTGGCCCAGGTGGCTTGCGCCAGTGCCCAAGAACAGACTGGCACGTGGCAATTTTGTGAGGCAGTTGGTAGCTTGAGATTGGCCGTGGTGGGACAATTTACACCACAGAAACCAGCCAATGTTATAAATCAGAGCTTTGATCTGCCTGCCTCAGAGATCTGATTTACCAGCACATCACTGGGACTCGGGGCTCAAAGAGCAAGTTCTACACACAGCTGTGTGGTCTTCAGGAGTCACTTACCCTCTCTGAATCTTTCATGAGTCATCTGCAACAAGACGCTGGCTTGGCTTAGAGAACAAGATTTTTGCTGAGGGGTTGGGTAGGGACAGGAGCATGGGGCTGGGGCTAAATGCACAACGCTGGTGAACAGGCTTGAGAATGTAAAGTGCAAAGCATGCAGGAGGTATTGCAGTTTTTATATAAAGGCAAGTGGTAAACCTAGTTTCATTCTAACTGAATGAGATTACCTAAGCAGTTATTGAATTTTCAGAGTTGCAATCTGAAGGGGAAACATGTAGATTTTTAATCTCTCTCTTTTTTAATGTCAGAAAGGCCCTGGGGCCAGTACTATTGGGACTATCAACTGATATTCTGCATTTAGCACTGTTATGATTTATTTTTGTTCTTACAGAATATCTTGTCTGCTCTTCCCCTGATTAGTTTCTTCTGGTCGGGCCCAGACCTGCCTTGAAGAGGCTGCAGGGATAAAGAAATGGACCCCACGGATGTAGCCGACACCACGCTGGATGAAAGTATATACAGCAATTACTACGTCTATGAAAGTATCCCCAAGCCTTGCACCAAAGAAGGCATCAAGGCATTCGGGGAGCTCTTCCTGCCTCCCCTCTACTCCTTGGTCTTTCTGTTTGGTCTGCTTGGAAACTCCGTGGTGGTTCTGGTTCTGCTGAAATACAAGCGGCTCAAGTCCATGACTGACGTGTACCTGCTCAACCTCGCCATCTCGGACCTGCTCTTCGTGTTTTCCCTCCCTTTCTGGGGCTACTATGCTGCGGACCAGTGGGTTTTTGGACTAGGCCTGTGCAAGATTATTTCCTGGATGTACCTGGTGGGCTTTTACAGTGGCATATTCTTCGTCATGCTCATGAGCATCGACAGGTACCTGGCCATTGTGCACGCGGTGTTTTCCCTGAGAGCGAGGACCTTGACTTACGGGGTCATCACCAGCTTGGCCACGTGGTCAGTGGCGGTGTTTGCCTCCCTCCCTGGCCTTCTGTTCAGCACTTGCTACACGGAGCGCAACCACACCTACTGCAAAACCAAGTACTCTGTCAACTCCACCACGTGGAAGGTTCTGAGCTCCCTGGAGATCAACATTCTGGGACTGGCCATACCCTTGGGGGTCATGCTGTTCTGCTACTCCACGATCATTAGGACCTTGCAGCACTGCAAGAACGAGAAGAAGAACCGGGCGGTGAAGATGATCTTTGCCGTGGTGGTTCTCTTCCTCGGGTTCTGGACGCCTTACAACATCGTGCTCTTCCTGGAGACCCTGGTGGAGCTGGAAGTCCTTCAGGACTGCACCTTTGAAAGGTACCTGGACTATGCCATCCAGGCCACTGAAACTCTGGCTTTTGTCCACTGCTGCCTTAATCCGGTCATCTACTTCTTTCTGGGGGAGAAATTTCGCAAGTACATCGTACAGCTCTTCAAAACCTGCAGGGGCCCTTTTGTGCTCTGCCAATCCTGTGGGCTCCTCCAAATTTACCCTGCCGACACCCCCAGCTCATCTTACACGCAGTCCACTGTGGATCACGATCACGATGCTCTGTAAGAAAGGAAAATGCAAAGCACACAGTCAATGAGCTTCCCACATGCAGAGCTCACTTAAAATTGTATCTTAGTAAGAGATTCCTGAGCTGGTGTCGGGAGGAGGGCTTCCTCCCCCTGCAGTCGGCTTTTCCTCTCCCAGTGGACAAGTTCAGCCTGGCAGGGCTCATCTGGACTGAGGCGTCCTTCCTTGCACAGGCTTGCCTGCAGGGATGAGGCGATCAGAGGAGAATTCCGAGCAGTGTCTCAATGAGTATGTAGATAATATTGCAAGAGAAAGACTGTTCCCTTCTAACCTGAACTGATGGATTTCTCCAGAGGGAATCGCAGAGCACTGACTGACAGGAAATCGCTACCTTCTGCTGTGAAAAATGGTCCCTGTAATTAATTTCTGGCTTTTGTAGAACAACATAGAAAAATTTTTATGTGCTGTCCTAGTGTTTTTGTAACATATCTGTGGCATGTTCTATTCTATGGAGTCAGACGTATGCAGAAAGTCAAATGATGAATCTAGATCTTGATTCTTTTATTGTAAAGGTTTATTTGTTTATTTCAATTTTTTTTTTTTTTTTTTTTTGAGACAGAGTCTTGCTCTGTTGCCTGGGCTAGAGTGCTGTGGCGTTAGCCTAGCTTACAGCAACCTCAAACTCCTGGACTCAAGGGATCCTCCTTCCTCAGCCTCCCAAGTAGCTGGGACTAAAGGCGTGTGCCACCATGCCTGGCTAATTTTTTCTATTTTTAGTTGTCTGGCTAAATTCTTTTTAATTTTAGTAGAGACGGGGTCTCTCTTTTGCTTAGGTTGGTCTCGAACTCCTGAGCTCAAGCGATCCTCCTTCCTCATCCTCCCAGAGTGCTAGGATTATAGGCATGAGCCACCGCTCCCGGCCTATAAAGGTTTATTTGTTAATTGAAGCCAGTTGTTTTTGTGCTGATTATAAGGGTAAGGATACGAAGGCATTAGCATGGTCTGATTTCCAAACATGAAATACAAGGCATTCAAAATGCAAACATAAATCCTAGCACTCTGGGAGGCCGAGGCGGCGGATTGCTCGAGGTCAGGAGTTCGGAACCAGCCTGAGCAAGAAGAAGACCCCGTCTCTACTATAAATAGAAAGAAATTAATTGGCCAACTAATATATATAGAAAAAATTAGCCGGGCACGGTGGCACATGCCTGTAGTCCCAGCTACTCGGGAGGCTGAGGCAGGAGGATTGCTTGAGCCCAGGAGTTTGAAGTTGCTGTGAGCTAGGCTGACGCCATGGCACTCACTCTAGCCTGGGCAACAAAGCGAGAATCTGTCTCAAAAAAAAAAAAAAAATGCAAACATATTTGTGGAAATTCAAACACAGTTTCATTTGTTTGTGGACATTTTTTTTTTTTTTTTGAGACAGGGTCTCACTCTGTCGCCAAGTGCAGTGGTGTGAGCATAGCAAACCTCAAACTCCCAGGCACAAGCGATCCTTTTGCCTCAGCCTCCCAAGTAGCCGGGACTACAGGTGCACACCACCACACCTGGCTAATTTTTCTATATTTTGTAGAGACAGGGTCTCACTCAGGCTGGTCTAGATCTCCTGGACTCAAGCAAATCCTCCCACCTCAGCCTTCCAGAGTGCTAGGATGACAGGAGTGTGCCACTGTGCCCAGCCCTATTTTGTTTTAATTATAATGGATGAATATTCAAATTTAAAAAATAATACATAGACCAAGAATAAATTTATTTGGAATTTTTGCTTGTTTATAAACAGTGCCTTCAATATAAAAAATAAGGAGGATTAATAAATTATGAGAATTACCTCCTTAATCATTTTGAAGTACGTGCCATCCATTGAGGTAAGACTAATCAACTAAAAGTTATTGCTGATGTGGCATAAAAAATAGTTGTTAAACAATTATGAAATTCTGAAAAATGTCATGGGTGACTCACAATCTTGGTCAGTCATTTCTTTTTTTTTTTTTGAGACAGAGTCTTACTCTGTTGCCCAGGCTAGAGTGAGTGGCGTGGCGTCAGCCTAGCTCACAGCAGCCTCAAACTCCTGGGCTCAAGCGATCCTCCTGCCTCAGCCTCCTGAGTGGCTGGGACTCGGCCATGTCCGGCATTCGCCACCATGCCCGGCTAATTTTTTCTATATATATTAGTTGGCCAATTAATTTCTTTTTATTTATAGTTGAGACGGGGTCTCGCTCTTGCTCAGGCTGGTTTGGGACTCCTGACCTCGAGCAATCTGCCCGCCTCGGCCTCCTGGAGTGCTAGGATCCCAGGCGTGAGCCACCGCGCCCGGCCGGTCAGTCATTTCTTACAAAAGTTATTTTAAGCATTTAATGAATCATTTTATACCATTATGATGAATTGCTATCCTTACAGCTGTAATTAGAATTAAGCAAAGACTCCAACAAAATCTGGGAGACCTCTAATCCCTCCCCAAAACAAAAACCTATCTTGCAAGCTATTAACTGAGTTAACCAATTTCAAATGCTTCTGTTATGTTTGCATTGCATGCTGTACATTTATAAAGAATGCATTTCCAGAAAATTTACTTTTAGAAAAGCGGTTTAGAAAGGGAAAGTTGATGTCGCCTTTATAGAAAATAAAACAAAATAAACTTGTATATACTTTGTTCCCTGATCACGTTTGTGTTTGGTCTGATGGGGGTGAGACTCAGAGCCACCAATGCACCGAGGCTGGTCACAGATGTTGAGACCTCCACTCGGGGTGGGGAAAGGAGTTGCGTCTGTCGTAGTGCACTTGGAGATAAGAGTGGATAAGACGTTAGGGGTGGGCCAAGTTCTTAGGCAGTGTTTCTCTAGAACACCTCTGTGACGTGTGCTAGGATCTGCCAAGTCCTAGCTCTGCATTCCTTTGTGAACCTGAGCACATTCCTTTCCTCTTAGCCTCAGTTTCCTCATCTGTAAACTGGAATATACTTCAGAGTGATTAAAAAAATAAATGATGGGGAGGGGCGAAAAAGGGCATTTTTTTGAAACCTTAAAATTTGTACCCCCATAATATGCCGAAATAAAAAAAAAAAATAAAATTAAAAAAAAAGAGGAAATGATTAATGCAAAGCACCTGTGTTCCTAGGTTGTAGATAAAGGGTGGTTTTGGATCTTCCCAATCAAGGGGTGCCTCCCTTTTCCTGGTTAATGTTATAATTTATTCATTTAATCACAATGAGACAGAAATTTTAAGGCACCAGAAAGACAAAGGCTGGCCAAAGGGGTTTTAGTGTCCTTTCATTCCCATCACATTCAGCACTAAGCAACGAGGAGGTGCAGTTCACACGGCTTCCATCTTTCTGCCTGAGGACAGGGTATTTCATCGTCCCAAGTTGCTCAGAGCTCCCCTAGTTCCAAAGTCGGGGGGCGGGTATTCCCTTAGGACAAGAATTTAGAACCTCTGCTGACTTCCAAACAGAACCCTCTCAGAATGCAGAAAACAAAGCTTGGAAAACAAAAATTTCCTCCCGTTCTGTGACAAAGCTATAGGAAGGAAGCCAGCCAGCATGATTTCCACACAAAGGTGGGTTTCACTGTAAATTTTCAGACATTAGACTCATCCCTTCCTTGTTGCAACACGCTTGCCTTCTAGGGAATGCAGACTAAGTGTAATTTGCTTAAGAACAATAGAAATGGGTTTGCTTTTGGGGTGATGTGCTTTGGAACTAGATAGAGCTGATGGTTGTACAACACTGTGAAACGTACTAAATGCCACTGAATTGCACATTTTAAAATGGTGAAATTTATGTTATGGGAATTTTACCACCGTCACAACAAAAAGAGCAATTAGAACAAGCCCAGCCAATATCTAGATGTCCCACAGCAGGCACTCAAATTCTATTGAATAAATAAATTAATTTCATCTGCTTCCTGTGAGCAGGCGCAGTACAGGGTAAAGCCAAAGGCTCTTCAGACCTTCAGGAAGATCTTTTGCAAGAAACTCTCATAACAATTTGGAACTATCTGATGCAATTAATCCCTGCCTGTTGAATGCCTATTTTGTACCAAGCAGAGTGCTAGGTTATGGAGAGGATAAAAGGATAAAGTAGTAAGTTCTGCTCTCGTGGGATTTACAATCTGATAAAGGGAAAACACAAACCAAGATTAACGATGAAGCAAGACAAATATGATAATAGAGACACACAAAAAAAAGATTATTTGGGACTGCAGAGGAAAAACAAAATGGATTCAATTTCAAATTTCCATAATACAATTAGCTTTCAAAGTAGACCTTGTAGGAGAAGCAGGATTTTGATGGAAGGAAGGGAAGAAGGACTTTCTAGGCTGATGAAAAAGTGTGTGCAAAGGCAAGAGTGGTGTGGAAAGAGTGCTGTCTGTTCAGGGAGCGGTGAGCAGGGTTTTTGGTCGTTCAAGGGAATACGTGGGAGTTGGGAGTGCAGCGAAGCAGGGAAAGATGAGACCAAAGCAAAATGATGATGAGTCAGCTGCCATCCCTTGCTGGGCTTGGCGAGACTATGGGGGCGCTGTGGGGCGCCGTCCTCACACCTGTCTGCTCAGGGCTGAAGCAAGCATTCCCTCGACCAGCTGCAGTTAATCACCGGTGATGGCAGCTGACAGCTCCCAGCTGACCCTCCTTCAGGAATCGTCCTCCCCGGGGGCAGTTCCCTGTCAGTGGCTGGATAATGAGGGGATCCAAGCACTTGCCCCCTTGCTTAGATTTGGGACAACTCCGAAGGACTGTTGCTACCCCAGAGCTCCCATAAGATTAGCTGAGGCCTCTGTTGCAGCTGCATTGCGGCTCACCTTTTCCTACTGCCCAGTCCTGCGTCCTTCAGGCCCTTACGGGTGTCCCCATTTAAATCTCTTGCATGCTAATCTCAGCGTCTCATGGTCTCGTTTCCAGGAATCCCAATCTAAATTAGCAGGGGCTTTCTGGTCACACTGGACCCAAGTGAGCACCTCATATAAATAGAAACTGACCCAGGTGTGGGAAAATGAGGCGTAGTCTTTGCATCAGGGATGTCCTCTGTTCGCTGTCCTCTGACCATCAACTCCACCTGACTCTTGGCTCCCATGCCCTCCTTTAGTCGGTCTCTCCGTGGACCCCATAATTTACCTGCCGCAGGCCCTGAGACATCTTCCCTTATACCACTTTATTGCTGTTATTGTCATCGTCCCGCTGTACCCTTGGCCGTGCCACAACCACTTGACATTCTAGATCAAGGGTCCTCAAACTTTTTTTTTTTTTTTTTTGTGACAGAGTCTTCCTCTGTTACCTGGGCTAGAGTGCCGTGGCGTCAGCCTAGCTCACAGCAACTTTAAACTCCTGTGCTCAAGCGATCCTTCTGCCTCAGTCTCCCAAGGAGCTGAGACTACAGGCATGGGCCACCATGGCCAGCTAATTTTTTCTATATATTTTTAGTTGGCCAATTAATTTCTTTCTATTTTTAGTAGAGACGGGGGGGTCTCGCTCTTGCTCAGGCTGGTTTCGAACTCCTGACCTTGAGCTATCCATCCACCTCAGCCTCCCAGAGTGCTAGGATTACAGGCGTGAGCCACCGCGTCCAGCCTCTCAAACTTTTTAAACAGGGGGTCAGTTCACTGTCCCCCAGACCATTGGAGGGCCGGACTATAGTTTTAAAAAAACTATAAACAAATTCCTATGCCCACTGCACATATCTTATTTTGAAGTAAAAAAACAAACGGGCCAAAACACCTGCATGTGGCCCGCGTAGTTTGAGGATGCCTGTTAGATCCTGTACTGGTCAGTTGACTGTCCATACCATCTCCAGCCTTTCCTTGCTCAGATGAACCAGACACAAGCTCTACCTCCCCCCCCCTTTTTTTTTTTTTTGAGATGGGGTCTCTCGCTCTGTCCCCAGCTCTGGCTGGAGTGCAGTGGCATGATCATAGCTCACTGTAGCCTCGACCTGCTGGGCTGAAGTGGTCCTCTGGTGTTCCTGGGGTTATAGACCATGTTTGTGGTCATAATACTTTACTCCTTAAAAGCTTACAATGGCTCCAAATTTCCCTTTCAGAGAATCAGAAAGCCACCAAGTCGGCCAGGTGTGGTGGCTCACACCTGTAATCCTAGCACTCTGGGAAGCCGAGGTGGGAGGATTGCTCGAGCCCAGGAGTTTGAGACCAGCTTGAGCAAGAGTGAGACCCCATTGCTACTAAAAATAGAAAGAAATTAGCTGGACAGCTAAACATATATAGAAAAAATTAGCTGAGCATGGTGGCACATGGCTATAGTCCCAACTACTGGGGAGGCTGAGGCAGGAGGATAGCTTGAGCCCAGGAGTTTGAGGTTGCTGTGAGCCAGGCTGACACCACAGCACTTGACTCTGTCTCAAAAAAAAAAAAAAAAAGATATCCACTAAGGGCCTTCATATATTGAAACTCATTTCAGCCTCTTCTTAAAATAGTCAACGTTGATTATATCACTCCAAGAAATTGAGGTTCAGGGGAAACAATATTCTAATCATGAATTAGATTAACTCTGCCAAAAATATCCACTACCTAATTGCCTAGTAATTGCATGCTAGCACAAAGCAGTTGCTCAATTATTTTTTACTGAATGAGTAAATTTCCTTATCTCTTAGTCAAGTACTGTACGCTGGCCATTCGAGTTTCTATTTAACTATGCAAAGTTCACTAGTTCTATCTCTAAAATACCCACTATATTTCAAATAAAACTTTATGTGGCTGAGTTCAAAAATCGAATTGTTCCAGAAACAGTGGTGGGCTTTGGGTCAAAAATTACTTCGTTAAGACTTTTGGTACAAACCTAACTGCAAAAGTCTGTATTTTCACCTTCTCTGGGAAATTGGAAAACAATGGCAAGAAGAATGAATGAAAAACCCCCAAAACTCCATTTTAATCAAATTTGAAGAGAGATATACTTTTCACACTCTGAAATATATGTAAGGTCTGCCCAGAGCAGCTGAGATCAGGCAGAAACTATGGGGGAAAGGTGACAAGAAGGCAGTGAGAGGCTGTAGGAGGACAGACATCAGAAAAGTCCCCAAACGATAAATGTTGGCGTGGATGTGGAGAGATAGGAACACTCCTACACTGCTGGTGGGACTGAAAACTTGTTCAACCTATGTGGAAAGCAATATGGAGATCTAAAATTTGATCCAGCAATTCTACTACTGGGCATCTACCCAAAAGATCAAATGACACTCTACAAAATAGACACCTGCACTCGAATGTTTATAGCAGCACAATTCACAATTGCAAAGTTGTGGAAAAAACCCAAGTGCCCATCAATACATGAGTGGATTAATAAAATGTGGTGTATGTATACCATGGAGTACTATTCGGCTTTAAGAAACAATGGTGATATAGCACCTCTTGTATTTTCCTGGATAGAGCTGGAACCCATTCTATTAAGTGAAGTATCTCAAGAATGGAAAAACGAGCACCACATGTACTCACCAGCAAATTGGTATTAACGGATCAACACCTAAGTGGACATATAGGAATAACATTTATTGGGTGTCGGGCTGGTGGGAGGGGGGAGGAGGGGATGCGTATATACAAACACAATGAGTAAGATGTGCAACGTTTGGGGGATGGTCACACTTGAGGATCTGACTCAAGGGGGGAGGGGAGGCAAGGGCAATATACGTAACCTTGACACTTGTATCCCCATAATATAATGAAATAAAAAATAAAAAAAAGAAGCACCAAAGACATTTCCCGAGGGGAAGGCACACTGAGCGGTGCAGGAACAGAGATGATCAGGACTGGGGTGAGAAGTCCTCCCAGCTCCAGTTGGATTTGGAGAAGTAGAGGAGGCAGGTTTGCCAAATTTCCAATCTGCAGGAAGCAGACTGTCTCTGTGGCAGTAGAAGAGATCCACTGGTCTGAGAAAACAGCTGGCCTGGAAAGCTACCTGCACTGCTTCCCCAGACATATGCATATTAAACAATTCAAAGATAAACACTAAGAAACATAACATGATTGACTGTAATCAGGATAGAAATACTATAGAAATATGATATTTCATTACCATGACAAAATATATCTGTCTGTACTCAAAATGCTTAATGGGGCATTCCATAGGCATGCCAGCTAAAAACAGGAAAAAAGAATGCTTTTTTCACTGCTTCTCCCATCCAAGTACTGACCAGGCCCATTCAGAGATCAGATGAGATCAGGTATGTTCAGGCTGGAATGGCCATAGACAACTGTCACCACTTCTATATGACATCGCACTGGAGGTACTTGCTATTAGGTGAATAAAGTAGAGGTATAGAAATTGGAATACAAGAATATTCTACAAAACACCTGGCCAGTACCCTTAAAAACTGTGAAGTCATCAAAAAACAGGGAAAGTCTGAGAAGTGTCACAGCCAAGAAGAGTCTAATGGTCGGGTGCTGTGGCTCATGCCTGTAATCCTAGCACTCTGGGAGGCCGAGGTGGGTGGATCGCTTAAGGTCAGGAGTTCGAAACCAGCCTGAGCAAGAGCGAGACCCTATCTCTACTGAAAAATAGAAAGAAATTAATTGGCCAACTAAAAATATATAGAAAAAATTAGCCGGGCATGGTGGCGCATGCCTGTAGTCCCAGCTACTCAGGAGGCTGAGGCAGAAGGATTGCTTGAGCCCAGAAGTTTGAGGTTGCTGTGAGCTAGGCTGACGCCATGGCACTCACTCTAGCCTGGGCAACAGAGTGAGACTCTGTCTCAAAAAAAAAAGAAAAAAAAGAGTCTAAGGAGAAAGACAACTAAGTGTGATTAGTTTTGATACAGAAAAAGGACATTAGCTAGAAACAAAGGAAATTTGAATAAAGAATGAACATTAGTGGCCAGGAGCAGTGCTTCATTCCTGTAATCCTAGCACTCTGGGAGGCTGAGGCAGGAGGATCCCTTCAGCCCAGGCGTTAGAGATCAGCCTGAGCAAGAGTGAGACCCCTTCTCTACTAAAAATAGAAAAAAATTAGCCAGTCATGGTGGCACATGCCTGTAGTCCCAGCTACTCCGGAGACTGAGGCAGGAGGATCGCGTGAGCCTAGAAGTTGGAGATTGCAGTGAGATATGATGATGATGCTGTATTCTAGCCGAGCAACAGAGTGAGACTCTGTCTCAAAATGATAATAATTTATCTTAAAAGAACTGGTGTTTTTATAACATTGAGCCTTCTTATACAAGGATTTTGCAGCCTAGTACAAACACTCCAATAGTGTTTTTGTTTGTTTTTGAGACAGAGTCTTACTCTGTTGCCTGGGCAGAGTGCTATGGCATCAGCCTAGCTTACAGCAACCTCAAACTCCTAGGCTCAAGGGATCCTCCTGCCTCAGCCTCCCACGTAGATGGGACTACAGCAACGTGCCACCATGCCCGGCTAATTTTTTCTATTTTTAGTTGTTTGGCTAATTTTTTTCTATTTTTAGTAGAGACGGGGGTCTCACTCTTGCTCACGCTGATTTTGAACTTCTGAGCTCCAGCAATCCTCCCGCCTCAGCCTCCTAGAGTGCTAGGATTACAGGCGTGAGCCACCGCGCACCGCCTGCAATAGTTTTTTTTTTTTTTTTTTTGAGACAGAGTCTCACTGTCTTGCCCAGGCTAGAGTGAGTGCTGTGGCGTCAGCCTAGCTCACAGCAACCTCAAACTTCTGGGCTCAAGCAATCCTCCTGCCTCAGCCTCCCAAGTAGCTGGGACTACAGGCATGCACCACCATGCCCGGCTAATTTTTTCTATATATATTAGTTGGCCAATTAATTTCTTTCTATTTATAGTACAGACGGGGTCTCGCTCTTGCTCAGGCTGGTTTCGAACTCCTGACCTCGAGCAATCTGCCTGCCTCGGCCTCCCAGAGTGCTAGGATTACAGGTGTGAGCCATCGCGCCCGGCCTGCAATAGTGTTTTAAAGTGGTTTTTTTCCATATATTTTGTACCTGTTTCATACATACATATAGATAATATGTATTTTAATTAGGATTTATTTCTACTCTCATTCATAGTGTGGTTCCGTTTTCCCACCATATCTTTTGATTGTTATTTGTAAATGTAAATGTAATTAAGTGTGGTATATTAACATCTTCCCCTATTAACTTGCTTAATTATCTTATTATTTATTATAATCATTTTTCGGGTGATCCTTTTGGGTTTTCCAGTTGTTCAGTATTATCATTGCAACTAGAGATACTTTCCCTTTCCAGTTTTTAAAATAAACTTTATATTTCAGAACAGTTTTAGATTTACAGAAAACAGGAGATGAAAACAGGAGAATTTCTTCATAATTTTGGCATGGGGCAAGGCCTTTGTAAAACTAACTCAAAATTCAGAAGCCATAAAGGAAAAGATTAATAACTTCAACTATGTGAATATAAAAATATGCACAGCAGAAACATCCCCAAAGGAAAAATGAAAAGACAAATGACAAACAGGGGGAAATAATTATATGTAATTCGACCTTTTTCTGATTGCTAAGTGGCACATGGATGCTTATTACGTTATTCGAGGTACTTTTTTATATTGGTGAAATGCCTAATAAATAAATTGGTATATATCTATACTAAGGATTATGATACCATTAAAAGGAATAAATTTCAGCTATATACCAATTACCATACACAAATGTCCATGATATATTAAGTGCATTTAAAAAACGTGGGAAGATAAACCCCAAACTCTTAGTTTTATAGAGGGAAGATTTATGCTTTATACTTCCTAGACTTCTTCATTCTTTAAACAAACATTCCTATGTAAAAAAAAAATAAGAAAAAAAATTTTTTTTTTTTTTTTTTGCAAAGGAACGTTCTTGGTTTAATGATTAGGTGAATGCTAGCTATTTTAATCTATATTCCATATAATGAATTTGGATTTTTTTTTCAAATTAAGACAATGAAAACCATTTTTATTTTTCTATTACAGAAAATTTTTTTTTTTTTTGAGACAGAGTCTCACTTTATTGCCCAGGCTAGAGTGAGTGCTGTGGCATCAGCCTAGCTCACAGCAACCTCAAACTCCTGGGCTCAAGCAATCCTGCTGCCTCAGCCTCCCAAGTAGCTGGGACTACAGGCATGTGCCACCATGCCCAGCTAATTTTTTTCTATATATATTAGTTGGCCAATTAATTTCT
>VSMD01109463.1:0-14156 GCA_008750895.1 Mirza zaza | reverse complement strand
CAAAGCCATTAATGAATATTGAGGGCTCTGTGTTCAGATCTATGAAATGAAGCATAATTTATACTTATTCATATAGTAATTAAGAGGCTAATAATAACAAGAAATATTTATTATTGGTTTGAAGCAATGAAAATAGTGAGGAGAAGGAAGAATGAATCTATTTTTAAAAGAAGAAAAATGCAATTAAGTCTTTTTGAGATATAAAAATTTTCAGAACTATTATAAATAGAAGGGCCCATCTTAGCTTGATTACTTCAAAACAGCTTCCTGCAACCTCCCACCAAGTAGATGAGCAATTAGTATAATCACAGCAATAAGTCAAAGACACTTGCTGTTCAAACTTGTGTTGCCTTTTCCTTTTGGCATTGCTTCTAGGCTGTTCCAATTGCACACACACACAGACATACATGCACATATTTAATAAAATTTTATTTGGTCTTATAAAAGGCAAAATGCAAGGATTGACTTCTTTTTTTGTATACAAGGTTAAGTAAAGGGCACTGAACAAGTAAAGCTGTGCTGGAAAGAATAGTGGCTAAGGCAGGGATATTTGTATACCCCAGCCCTGTAGTGCAGATGGAAGTCTGGCCAAAAAACCATAAAGCATCAAATCTGACTGTGAGTCAATCTGTCAGCACAAGTACAAGGTGACTCAGGAAAAGATTGCATTTTGTTTTCTGAGAAATGCTAAGAGGTTCTAATGCCTTTGTGTGTGCTAGATATTGTTGGTAGGAAAGGATGGAAACAACTTCATAAATGGAAAGAGTGAACTTTTAACAATTGATTCTCTGCTAAAAAATAAAGTAAGACTGACCCAAGTGAATTTATTTTCTTGGAAATTTTGAGTAGGTGGATATTAAAACTAACTATTGTGTCCACCATTAAAACTAATTATTGTGTCTTCAGTTTGAGATGCCTCTATAATATTTGTACATCTTTTGTTGCTGAGTTGATTTGACACACAAAGAAATTGTTTCTAAGAATCACCAGCACAATAAAATGTACTTTGCAATGCCCATCATGATATATTTTTGCTATATTTTTGGAGTGTCTAATTTTAAGGTTTACTTTAGAAATGTTAAGATTTGCTTTATAAATTCAAATAACGGTCACGTCAAGTTGCCAAATTATTGGTTTGTCTAGATTTTCTATGTTAACAGAAATTTTTTAAAAAAGTGTTTAATATTGTTGAGCAATAAGAAAAGAGAGCTTTAAATCACTGATTTTTCAGTCTTCCTTATATTGCTATGTATTTTTAATACCCAGCCTATATCTATCCTATTGTTTCAATTATGACAGCCTTGGTTTTTCACCAGTTTGGGAATTATTCTACAGCTATTTCCAAATGCTTCCTTTCTTTTTGTCTGTAAATAAGGAAATTCACCAACTTATGGGGAAAATGTCAACTTTTCATGAAATTCTGCTGAGAAGTTAAAGAATCAATATAGCAAAATACATTTAAATCATTCCATCTATTACAGGGCAAATTATAGGCTCCTTTTGTTGTATTATATTGTGGATATCTATTTTTTTATGGTCAAAGGAATCTGACTTTTCTATTTAAGTTATGTATAGGAATACCTGAAAACACATAGATACTGAAGCTGTGTTCTCAGAAAATAGTATTATGTATCCATGAAAGATTTTGCTTACTGAACACATGATTTTAAGAGGAGAGATTATTAGTAACAGTGATAAGCATCAAGGCATATGATCAAAATGGAAAAAGAGAGGACAGAAGATTGGTTCGTAATCGTGTAAATTATCCTGAAACTGGATACATGGAAAGTTGAGAACAGCAGGAAGAGAGAAGAAACTTTAGAGGCAGAAATTCAAGGTCAGAGGTCATTACCATATAGAAATCTGAATCAGCTAGCAAAGATAATTGCAAACCTTGACTTCATCTTTAAATGTCACAAAGGGAAAAGAACAATACAAATATTTAAATATATAATTTACCATAGATGCCACACCATGGTGAGGCAGCTGACTGAAAGAATGCAGTTAAAATATATCAATATAAATATATTATTTTTGAAATACAGAGGCAAATACTTGATAATCTTATGAAATTCAGCCTATCTTTAAAGAATAACTGAGTTTCAAGTAATATGAGTGTTAGGGGTTGAGTTGTGCTCCTCCAAATTCATATGTTGAGGTCCTTATCCTATAGTACCTCAGAGTGTGACCATATTTGGAGATAAGATTTAAAAAGAGGTAATTAAGTTAAAATGAGGATATTAAGGGTGTCCCCAATCCAATATGTCTAGTGTCCTCACAAGAAAAGGAAAATTTTCACTGTGCAGGCATGCACAGTGAGAAGATCATGTGAAGACACAGGAAGAAGATGGCTACCTATAAGTCAACGAAAAGCCTCAGAAGAAACCAACCCTCAGCTTCCATAGTTGGAAGGAAATAGATTTCTGTTGCTTAAGCCATCTACTTTATGATACTTTTATGGCCCTTCTAGAAAACTAATAAAGTGGTACAGCATTTTATCCAAAGGAAATTGGAAGGATGATGTTTCTATAGAACATGAAACATGGGTGATTTCTTTGAAGGATGTAAAGAACCTTTTATATTTCACCTGGCCAAGTGCTCTGGGGGTCAAGAAACTTCATGAGGGTCCACATTGTATTTTCCCTTGCTACAAGTTTTGGAGATAATGAACAGTGATTACCTAGAAAGACACATTGAGAACAATCGGGTGGGAGGAGGGGAAAACACCGCAGTGAAGCCTGCTCTGTATTGTGTCAATGATGTTTACCCTGGGTGAGGGGTAGCCAGTGGCCACATGCATCCATGTGTTGACCTAGAATTAAATGTCAATTTTTTCTTATTCAAAATATCTTTGAATATGTATCAGTTTGCTCATGGGTCACTACTCTGGTCACTTTGGACTTAGAGTTATTTCATTTAATTCCTCATTCTTTATTTGATCAAATAAAGAAGTTCGGGTATAAATGAAAATTATGAGGCAAATTAAAAATATAATGTGTTAAATAGTATTTGTTAGTTTTTTTTTTTTAAGTGAAACAAGGGAAGACATCCTTATAGCTACTGCTTCCTAGCAGATGAGTTATTTCAACAAAATGGTAAAGCTAGATAAGGTTACTACTTAGCACAGTTACTTAAAGAGTTGATGTCACATTTTTCAGGTTTTGGATTGCATGGAGATTTTTTTTTTAATCTTTGATGAATAGCAAAATATGATGGTTAATATAGTAATCATCTTTTCTGGAGCCCGAGGGTAGGGAAGATGGTAACAAATTTACCTGCCTATTACCTTGTATTATCTGTATTCTCAGAGGTTATAGGGTTCTTTTCCCTTGCTTTTGGAAATATGATGCAAAAATATGCAGTGCTTGTCTTTTTTTTTTTTTAATTTTAATACACTTTAGTGGCTGGAGTTAACTTTGCTAAAATTGAGCCCTAAATGGCTTCAACACTGTCACTGAGAAGCTCTGAATATGAAAAGATATTTTCCATTCCAGTCTGCCTAAGAGCTGTTTCTCCTCCCTTTGGGCAGGGAACCCAGAGAATCGGAAGCAGATCTCCTTGGTCTGGGGTCATACTGTCAGCTTTGATGCTTACCAGCAAGGGCTACTTAGCTCCTGTTAGGGCATTTTTTTGAGGGGAGGAAGGAAGCTGCATAACCTGATTAAGTATCAAGACATCATTTTAAAAGGGATGCTCTGTTCGATTCACAACCATGTTCCTTTCTAGGAACATGCCAATTATTGGCTAATCAATATTCTCAGTACCACCCTCCAAATCGCTACAATGTTCAGCGCTATTTTTAACATTAGATCTACAACAGGAGACCTATTATTCTGCTGAATATTCTGAAATTAGAGACATAAGGATGACAGAAAAAGCAATTCAGAGATGGATCAAGAAATATTATAAAATATCAGGGAGACTATTCCATATATTACCATAGAGACTATTTCTCTACTGCATAGAATTTTTAATTTTTCAAATTTAGTTCAAACTAGACATGGTTGGTACTTTTCAAGCATGCATTATTTTTATCCTAAGATCATTAGTCACAAATTAGTTGGTTATTAGTTATATTAATTTACCACTATGTCTTTCCTTCTGTGAATTTCAGATCAGTTTGCTGTGGCTCTTTGAAATGCTTACTCTTGTCCTCATTTTACAGATGGTGATACTGAGGCAGAAAAATAGTAAGTTAACTTATTCACAGTTTCTCCAAAAGCTATATCCTGTCAACTTCAAATTCCAAATCATAGGACATGGTGGGGCATATGTTGGGCTTCTCTTTGATTAATAGGGAGGGGGTTGGGTTTGATGATCTCTCCAAGAGGCTTCTGGCTCTACAATACTAGGATCTTAATTCTGATGAATGGCCCTGATGGTACCTAGAACCAATCTATTGCTCTACACTTCAGTTCAGAATTTAAGACACAGCATAGACTCATACAAAATATTTTTCCTCCTTAGTAGCTTGTAGGAAAAAGTGTATTTCTGCTAAGCGTTATTATATTCTGATTTATTTGTGAGTGTGAGTTGGTGGAAAGACCTATCTTATTTACACAGTTGTTTGAAAGCCCTACGGAAATTTTGAATTGGGGGAAGGTCACAGTGGGGAGTTTGGATCCAGCACAGCGAATGGCATGTTTGTACTGGACAACATAGCATAGTTTCTCCTAAACTTGCAGTCTGGGCATGAGCTGACTGAACTCGCAAAATAAGTTGGTGATATTTAGATTTTATTAAGACTAATTCAGCAAGATGCATATTTCCCAACAGATCTCCGTTACTGAGGTACGAATTTAATTTTTTTAAATTAACAAAGTGATTTTGTATAGTCTTTTTAGTTAAATTAATTTTTATTTTAATTCCAATACCTGATGCTTGGTACATAGAAAGAACAATAATTTCATCTGATTGTGAGTAAATAAAGGGAGCAAATACTTTACTTATTCTTCATTATTGCTTCTGAACTATAAAGGAAGGAAATGACATGCTTTAAATAAGGACAGAAGTTTCCCTGAGTGGAAATATGATAGGAGTTGTCGATTGTCTACTTCTCCTGCTCATTAAGGTTGTCTCTTCTTTAGAAGTATGTTTGTTATCCTGGAAACGTTGCTGAAGGTTTCATGGGAATTTGGGAGGAGCTGTTGGATGAGTCGGGATTTGGAAGACATTTCTGTTCCATATTATTGCCTTAGTTTCTCTTGCTCATCTTACCAAAGTTTGGAATCTGGTTTCATCTGCAGTTTCTGAACATCTAAAGCTGTAGTCCCCTAGCCCCAGGTTCCCAATCCCCTGTTAAGAACTGGGCTGCAGAGCTCTTCTCCGCAGCCCTCTCACACCCCATTGGTGGAAAAATCGTCTTCCATGAAACCGGTCCCTGTTGCCAAAAAGTTTTGGGACCGCTGATCTAAAGGGTCTAGAAGATGGTGTGAAAATACACATTTAAGCAACTTGAAATTTTGTCAAGGACATGAAAGAAACATTTTCTAACTAAACAGAACAAACAACAATAAGAAGAGAATGCTTTTAATATTGCTTAAAAAACCATGAAACTATGATGGTAAAGTGAGTATGTCATACAAAGTAGGCTACAATTAGGCTACAGGCGGGCTGCGAGTAGGCTACTTGCATAGTCTACGTGTAAAGGAAGAAAACTCCATCTGAAGATTGTGTATGATTTATTGACAAGGAATGTGTTTTCTACTCTATCACATTATCCTCCTAGATGCCCTGCCTGTAGGTACAGAAATATGTATTATATTGGTTTAGCTGCTCTAACACATATTTCTCTTCATGTGAGCTGAAACCAAGATAAACTATTGGCAGATGCATGTGACCTTTGCATCACAATGGCTTACTTAAGAATGCACTGTTAAACTATGGAATCCTGCTGAAGTCAGGCTGCTTTAATGCAGTTATAATTCCATAAGCCTGAATAATAATGAAAAAAAAAAACACTTCATGAAAGAGAGAGTTTCTCAGTAAAATATGGGACCTCCACACTGTTTTATATGTGTATTATATGTTCTTAATAGACCTTCTCATAAATATCTGCAAAATTCATGTCTGATATCTCCAGTGTTTGTCAACCCTTGGAGATATATGGTTTCTTAGTTGGGTAGCTGTGGCTCTCTGACAAGAGATGCATGATAAAATTGTTCCATAACCAAGAAAAAAGTAGGGAATACCATTAAAAAAATGTTTAGAACTAGAAAGCTGACTGAAAAGCCATAAATCATATGTGGATGCTTTTAGAAATTAGAATATATTTGAATATATATTTCAATATATTATAAACAGACTTTACAGTAAAATGACTGATACTGACAAAAATATAACATTTTTTAAATGATAGCTCATTCTCCACAAGTTTACTCTACAATGATGAATGGAAACAAAATTTTAAATATCACAGATTACCTCTTATTTGATGTACACTGAGAAAAGGGACTTTTTTTTTGCATTATCTCTATATTGTAATAACATTAGTAACATTGTTAATGTTATTATTAATAATAATGACTAACAAATTTTTGATATCTCTTTTGTATATTTCTATATTTTAAAATCCTTGTTTTAAAAGTAAAAGCCCAAGCTCTTATGAAACAATACAAATGTTTATCAGATTTTTAACTGACATTTAAAAGGCATTGTCGTAGTTTGCCTAACCTAGACAAATATATCTGTCTGGATATTGTGAACTGATTTAGTAGAAATATAGGCATTACACATGTAGATGCAAACCTACATATATAGTATCATTGTTAGAACCTTTAAAGATTAGTCTGAAAAGCATTATGAGAATATGGAGTTGCATCCTTAATAACATCATAATGTTCACTTTTAATAAAGGAACAGCTTTTTTCTTGGCATAGTGAAGGAAATCAAGTTGAATTTGAGTTACATTATACTGAATGGGTTAGGCCCAGGACATGTAGAAGCTAAAGTTTAGAATATAATTCTATGTTTCACTTAAATATAGTAATTAATCAGTACCTAATGTGTTCCTTGGGTCATAGGGTTTAACTTAGTTTTTGTATTCTGAGTAAGCCTGTGTTTTGGGGTTGCCTTCAGATAATAAGTAAATGCTTCAAAGAAATGACCAACAACCAAATTCAGATTGGCAAAATCTTACCACTTATTGTAAAAAAGAAGCATTAAATGCCATTAAAATTCATACGAACAACCAAATTTATGCCCAGAAATAGAACATACTAGTACTATTGAATATAAAACTTTTTAAATTGTTTAATTTTAAACATATGTAAATCATACTTGAATCTAATAATATGTACATTATATCCAAACATCATCTAAATCTTTGTCTTTCAAGTTCATATAATATTATAGAAAAGTCAGTTCTTTTCTTCCTTTTTTTTTAAAGATTCATTACTCTGTAGGTTTCAGTTAGTTAATATTGAACAGGGATTCAGGGAAGGATTCTTTTTTAAATCATAGAAGAGACCTGAATATGTTTATAAACTGAGATAGATATCCCAGTGGAGGAATAATGAAACCAGAAACTGATGAAATCTATTCACAGTCCTGGAGGAGAATGGAGACAGGGGAATTGGATGTTAAAATTATATCATCCGCAACTGGATGAAGAAGGCATCTTAAATTCAGAAATTTGCTCTTCAAATGCTATGAACACATTGCTTCTCTAATATAATCCTGGGGCATGCCCAATTATTATTTGTGATGTTGTGACATATATAATTGATAAAATGCATTTGTGTGTTTAAAATGGCTTTGTATATTGAGGCATTAATCTTTGTGTTTACTTTTCTGCACTTCTTTGTGCGTGACTTCTTTTCCACATTGGCTCTAGGAGAATTAGAAATTAATAGGAAAACAAAGTACAAGTATCAATCATTGGTTGGTTGGTTTTCTTTTCTTTTCTTTTTGAACTTCCAAATAGGCTTTTGAAGTCCTCATCAGGAATAATTGGAGATGGAGGGGAGCAGCCTCTTCAATGACAGGCTGTGGAGCAGCAGTCATTGCTGGAAGCAGAAGAAGTGGGGAGCAGAACCAATGCCTCAGAACACTTGTTGCCCCTCAGGTGACAGCCATGTCACAGCGGTGCTGGGGGTCTGGCTCTTGCTGTCACAGCTGTGACGAGCTGTCCAATAGGATCTCCTGGACCATTGCCTTCCTACAATACTGTATCGATAGGGGCCCTGTTCCAAGATATCCTCATTTCAATTTCCGTGGGGTAGCCTAGAACGCATACATTTTCTGAGTATAGAAGTGAGGTTCTTGACAGTCAAGATGAGCACTTGTCCTTCAAGAGCCTAGAAAGCAGTGACACCTCAGCCACTTTACACAATTATATACTGGGGGTGCATTCAGTACTTTTTTTGGAAAGGAAACATAAGATGACAAGATTTCATATTTAAGTAGCAAAGTAAATTTTCAAAGCCTTCTTATACTTTCAGTATTAAACCTAGCATTCCATTTATAGTAAATGGTACTGCCAAGGTTATAGCTTGACTTTTTGAGGCCTAAAATTTATACAGTTTAGGGAGTTCTTGTTAAGAAATGTAATTAAAAGTTATAAATTTAAGATTAGGTAACAAAGTGATTATTTCTTTAAAATGAGATGTGACAACAAATAACAAAATTTAAAGAGTTGAAAAATACTACAAAATCACAAAATCCAGAAAATGGCATAGTAGCTTTAAGAATCAACTGCCCCAAACTTTCTATGTTTTTATATTTTTGGCTACATATTTTTGGTCCTTCTTTATATGACAACAGTTTATATTATTTCTTATAGAAAAATAGAAAGATTATTCATTCTTGCCTCTAGCATCATTAATCTTTTCTTAACAATTAAACATTTAAAAATTTAACTACAAAAACAAATTTAAAATACATTAAAATTTTTGACAATTTAGAAAAGTTTATTTCAACTTCAAAGTCATCATTGATAATGTCATTAAAATTGTAAAAATTGTGGTCATATTTAAAAGCTATGGTCACATAAAGAAAACTTCTATGTGGTGTTTTCAAATATGATTCTTCTCAAATATACTTGCTTTTTATATTTCTGATTCAGGTTTATGCCCCCAAAGCACAGAATTTCTGATAAATTGTGTTGTGTGCAATTTTCTTCAAAGAAAAATAGATGGTAAATTTATAACTTATATACTATATTTTCAGCAACTTCCATTTTGATCAAACATCAATAAGATCTCAATACATCACTTAAATTTTTACACAACTAATCCTGGGAAGAATTTTCCCCATATTTATTCTGGCTCTGTAAACTTCAGCATTATTTTTCTTCCAATGCTCACATGTTTTGGGTGCCAGACATCACAGGACAGATTCATTTTGCAGTAGCATCTCCTGCCCTGCATATTGGTGTCACGATGCCAGGAGAGGCAGCACAATGGGAGGCATAAGTATTTTTGTAACCCAGTTCTACACATGGAGAGAAAGCAATAACCTAATCATATGTTAAAGTGACCGCAAACCACATAAATATATTCTGCTGAAATCAAACTAAATTATCCTATATCAGTTATCTACTACTGTGTAAGAAAAAATATCCCATGATAGAGTGGGTTAAAATAGTAACCTTTCTGTTGGTTGGGTATCTGGGGCTCAGTGGTGATGGCTTGTGCCTTCTACATGTGTTGTCAGCTGGGATGACTTAACTGGGGCCAGAACACCAAATGTGGCCTCACTATTAATGGGGTTTTACTGTTACTGTCACACTCGGGCACCATGGTTCTCTTCCATGAGGCTTCTCTCTCCATATGGTAGCTCATTCATGATGATCTTTCTCTCCACACATCCTCTTTTTCCCCAGACTAGCCTGGGCCTCTTTATATGGAGGCTGGATTCCAAGATTGAAAATGGAATCTACAAGTCTTCTTCAAGTAGGGCTGTAAGATTTTACTTCTACAACATTGTACTGGTGACAGCAAGTCACCAGACCAGCCTGATAGAAGGAGTGGGGAAATAGACTCTGCTTATTGATGAGAGGAACAGAGTCACATTGCAAAGGGGGCTGGACAAAGGAAGGAGTGATTTATTGGGGGCCATGTTTAACAATTCACCCCAAGCCCCTACTCAACTTCCTTTTAGCTGGATCTGGAAATGTCTGCAACCACTGCAATGCCACCTGACCTTAGCAGTAATGGGACCCAGAGTAAAGAGACAGTGGTTTTAACCAACCACAGCTAATATATCTTAATTTTACAAAGTATAAAAAATACAACAATGTATATACACTTTTAGGTTCAGACAAGAACCTTAGAAAGGTCCTGTGAAAGTAGGGAGCCCTAAGGCATAAGCCTCATGAACATCAACGTTTACCTGAATCCTGGCACTAGCATCCAACCTCTTCATAAAGCCAAGACTGATTCTCTTTCTCTCCTACCTACTCCATATCTATTAAATGGGCAAGCACTGTTGATTCAAAAAAATACCCCAAATTCACCAATTTGTGAAGAACTTTAGCACTAACCCTTTAGTCAAAGACATCAACATCTCTTGCTAAGACTATTGCAGTAGGCTCCTCTCTGATCCCTGTAATTGAATTCTTGCCTGACTTATTTTTTGCACAGTAGAGTGAATTTTTTCAAAGGTAAATAGAAACATATGACTTTCTTGCTTCCATTAACTTCAACTAACTCCCAATATATTAAAACATATTTCAAAACTATTCTATACTGGTCTGTCACTGGCTACCTCTAGAATGTGATTTTCAAGCAGTTTGTCTATTATTCTCTCTGTCTCTCTCACTCTGTTATACCTTTATTTTCTTAACCACTACTAGAATATAAGATCTTTAAGATCTTTAAGACCAGAGGTTTTAGTTCATCACCTTATCACCTGGGCCTTGCTGGCACAAGATTAGTGACATGATAAGCATTTGTTAAATAAGTGGATATTATATAATTAAAATCTAACAATAAATTCTATAATATATATATTGTCATTCCATTTGAGTGAAAAAGTTCTAAGAGGTAAAATAACCAAAATCACCTTAAACATATGGAAGAGTTAGGGCCCAGGCATTGTTCTAATACTTTTCTACTAAAAACATGCTAACATAGTTTTAAGGTTTATTTCAGTGACAGATGACCCTTGACCCACATTTTTACTGTTATAGAGTAGTACCATGAATCCACAAAAGTTGGCTTCATTTCTGAATCTGTTTTCTTCTCTAACTGATAGAAAAACATTTACAAAAGCATGGTCATAAGCACTTACCCATGGCATGCCATGATGGAACGTGTTGTGGTCATTAACTATTTGTAGGGAGTATTGAGGCATGATTTCTACATCAAACCCATTGTTATCTTTTCAAAATTGAAGCTTATGAGACTTAGAACTTAACTTAAAAATAACACAGTAGTCATTTTTATTGTCTCAGACAGCTCTCACTTAGAAATGGATAATGAATGACTATTAATTGAGTCCAAGAAAAGAAATCACAGACTATCTTTTAGGAAATCAAAGTCTCTTTTTTTTTTAATTTGCTCTATGAGGATTTGGAAGCACAGACTCACCATCCAATGACAACAGACCTTCCAGATCTTATTGTGCTGGGTACCACATGGTTAAGCTCTTTTAATTTGGTTGTGGAGAGGCCATTTAGAAATAGAGTTGATAGGGAGTTGTGTGAAAGAAAGGAGAGAAGAGTGGGAACAAAAGGGAGCTAACTTAAAGACTACCATGTCTTAAGTGTCCCGCTTAGAGACAGCGTTGATTATGCTCAAGGTCAGTTTCTCTCCCTGTAGGATCCAGAAAGTGAAGTTTCTCAGCTATCCTGGGGAGTCAGAGCATAGATTGAAACAAGTTGCCTCAGGCTCCAGGCAGGGGAAAGAAAAACAGGAACTGATTCCTTTGCCTTAAAAGGATACAATGAGCAAATAAGTTGTAGGTTTAATAAAGAACTAGTGAAAGCTTTAAAATATTTTTTGTGAATATTTCTAACCATATATCAGTGCTATCCTCAAGATATGTTTATATCATAAGTCAGATTTTCTCTAGAGAGCTATTAGGTATGCCAACTAATTCCTTAATAGGTTTTGGAAATTAGCTTATTCCTTAATAAGTCCTTAAAAAATGAGCAACCAACATATTTATCAGGTAAGCAGTGCTTGCTGGGTAAACACTGACTGTATGTTATTTACTGAGGGTCTTGCTCTGATCTTGTATGAATACTGTTTGTTGGTTGGGAAAAATACATATTTCTCTTTTATATTTCTTAAGCCAAAGGCAGGATTTTTACTTCTATTAAAGATTTATTAAATTCAAAAATAAGGAAATTGCATGAAAAAAAAAAAGCCAGCTTTCTCTTTAGGCCTTTCATATTAAAATAACATTAAAAAGGATGAAAACAACGCAAATTAAATTTGTTTCCCTGATTTCTCATTTCTTTATTCATGCTCCTCTGTCTTCTATTAATTTTCACCAGAGCTAGATTGGGTTTTCTCTTAACTCTCAAATTCCCTCACTTTTGTTGGTTTAAGCAATACCCACAGGGGACATTTTTCAAAGTGGTGTGCTAGGATTTAGCTGTGGGAGGCCCATTAATACACCACATAGAATTTTACTCCCCATAATGACATTTAAAGAGAGCTATTTGTTTTGACTGTGTTCTTTGTGTAGGCCTGAAGGTTACCATAGTAAAACCCCTTTGGCAAATGTGCAGTCAGAAATTTCTGGGTTAAAGTGGTAGGGGGTAAGTAAGAAGACAATTCCAAAATATTGCATGAGCAAAATCCTGATAAAAGAGAGGGTCTCTGGGGTCTGGTATGTTCCCATTGCCTTCTCTGAGAAACAAGAGCAAATGACTCTCAATGCCTGTTCCGTGTAACTCTCAAACTCTACACCTTAAAAGCCTCCAATTCTAACCTTTCTGATTCTTGCTACAAATTGAATTTTATGATATGATGAAGTCAGTTTTTGTTTATGCATATTCAGTTTCTTGGCTGTGGTAACAAATGATCATGAAACTTAAAGCTTCAGAGGTATTAAACAAGAAAGGACTTTGAAGTTAGATAGTTATGCATTTTTTTTCTTTTCTTTTTTTTATTTCAGCATATTATGGGGGTAGATAGTTATGCATTTAAATTCCTAATTTGCTACTACCAATCAGCTGTCTAAACTTGGATAAGTCATTTAACTTCTCTGAGCTTCATTTTCCCCTCATCTTTAAAAATGGAAAAATACTAATATATTCCAGCAGAGTTGTTATAAAAATTGCTTGAGATGAAGGATAATTTTCTGACAAAATTCTTGGTCTGTGTTAAATACAAATAAATGTTAGCTTTCCATCTCTTAAAATTTTCTACGTTTTTAGATAGAATAACCAAAGAAAGATGTGCATTCTCTTTTATTATAACAAATCTTTTGTAAAGTCTTATAAAGACAAGAAAACAACAACCATTATGGTTGCCGTAAATAGGCAGCTAAGCGGATTTCATTTGACCCTCCTCAATCTGTTCTGTCTGAATTTTATCAGGTACATCCAAATAATGTAACATCCTCTTCCATTGTGGCTGAATGTTCACATAATGTCTTGATGATTCATGAATTTGAAGGGAAATTGAATTAACCAAGGAGGGAAATAAAAAATTTAAGAATAAGTTTAACAAGATCAATTCTTTTATAATTGGAACGCTTGCTCTCGGCCTTGAAAAATAGCATTTAAAAAGGTGTTCATGGTCTGTGAGTATCATCTATAAAGTGAAAACTAAGTTTCTTGCCCACAGGCTTAGCTTCAAATGGTGTCTTTGATGGGACTTTTTCATTCTAAAGAATCTCATAGCACCTTTTTAGCACGTTTTCTCCTAGATTATTATTCTTGTCACTACCTTGCTTTAAACCAAGAGTTCAGTATGGAACCATCATATCCTCAACTCTTGGCCTTTGCTTTGTCTCTATCAAAATTGGTGCTATTTTTATTTTTACGAATTATCATAATGTGCTATAGCTTTTTGGTATCTGGCAAGCCTTATGCTACTACTTGTTAGCTGTGAGATTTTAGTCAAACCATTTAACATTTCTCAGCCTCAGTTTATTCATCTGTCAAAAGGGATAATAATTCATTCCTCATATGTTTTTGTGAAGCATTGATGGGTAATATTTACTGGAAGCTTCCTACACACTAATGTGGCAGCTGGATT